>MU183726.1:257572-288654 GCA_016904865.1 Pissodes strobi
CACCAATACTCTTCCTGTGTCACTATCATCTGATATTTCATCTTGCCCTGGATCTAAGGAGGCTGTATTTTAATTAAACGATTGGGAGACCTGAATGGGATCCTCAGTGGTAGTTTCTTCTGGTTCTATTACATTTCTTCCCGCATTTTCATTCTGTATTTCCTTTTCAGTGGCCGTCGGAATATCAATTTCACTTGCACCCTCATCAGATGCGTTTTCTAGATCCATTACTTGAATTAAATTTGGATCTGTAAGATCTAAAGTTGGAGATAATATATTAATATCATGAGATGGAAGTACATCATTTAGTGGTACGAGGTCAATGAAATGAGCAAGTCCTAATTTTGCAGTGTGATTTTCAACCGAAGAAACTTCCAAAAATTCAAATTGAACATTATCAACTGTTGTTAAATTTAGTGATGGCACATTAAAACAATTTTGGCATTCCAACATTTCGAATTTCCCTCAAAATTACTACTTTGTGGCACTTCTGCATAATTATCGTTGACAGGGATCACTAATTTTTGTTTATTCTGAATCAGATTGGAAGGTAACAATCCATTATTCCTCTCATAAGCTTGATTTGCCATAGCTACCATTAGCTGTGCGCGTGACGTCATCTGGAAAATTAAGAAATAAGGTTGTAAAAATAGGTTTGCGACATAACAGATATTAATAATATTTTATAGTATTAGTTTGCTAAAATAAATATTTAGGTAAAAATACCATGTTCGTAATAGAGACAAAAACGTTGGTAAAGTATGTTTGGAGATGTAGATACCGTTGGGGTTTTTAACTTTGGGACACGATATAGGTCGCAATCTTCGGCTTTTTAATTTTTCTTTATTTGAGCAAGTTTTTGGCATACTTTAAAAACCTTAGGTATCAAAGAAAAAATCAAAAAGACTCAAAACTGCAACTTTTAATTTTATCCTAAAGTCCAAACGTCAATAAAATATCTCCAAACGTACCTTACTTACACTTTCAACAATATTTAAAAAACTTGCCTTATTATTTACTTAGTCTTAGTTAAAGCCTTCAATTCCAAAATTTTTAACGAACCATGAAAAAAAGCAGATAAGAAAGTCGATAAAAAAACATGGTACCCTAGATTCCTAGGTATATCTAAATGTCCACCTCAAGTTGAGGGTAATGCTGCTAACTCCTTATAAATAATATACAGTTCAAAAAAATGTCAGAGTGTAAAACTGCTAACTCCTATTGAGGCACGTTGTAGCAAAATTAAACTGATTTTAAATAGAAAATGGACAAAGATATCATTATTTATATTATGCAACTATAGTTTATACATACCTTCACCCCTAACAGAATCGCTAAAAATACCGGAGCATTCGGAACCGCGTGCCGGTTCACACCTGAATTCAACGGAAATAATGGAGTTGGCAGTATTTCGTCGGTAAAGTTTTTATTGCGTGGAGATAGCGGGAATTATAAAGCCAAAATACTTTGGTTTCAGATTTTAAAGTGAGATAGCTGTTTTATCCACGAATAGGTTTTTTTTTCTGTTTCTGACCAGACCAAATACCATTTTAACCTAAAAAATGGAGTTAGCTTAGCAGGTTAACACATTTCACCGACGATATATCGCTTTCGTCCTATACAATTCGAAAGTGTCTTAGGACTAAATGTTTCGCTCCATCATTAGCCACGAACACAGCCATCGACCAACAATCGATTCTTGTAGTTGAAATCAGTAAGCAACCCGAGAAGATTATGGAAAAAGAAAAGGGAATTATAAACATTAATTTGCCTGTATCTTCTTTGTTCAATATTTCGAAGCAGTATTACTGAATTATCACTTCCTCCTTCAGCTGCATTTAGAAACTAATTCGTGCTTCAAAGAAAACGGAAACGTGTAAATGTTGAAACACTGAAAAAAAGAAGAATGAGCTATAATTGAGAGGAGATAATTGACAAGAAGAGTGGAGAGAGAAAATGTCTTTGAGAAAAATAGCAGTCGCGAGAACAAAGAAAATAGAGATAATTAAAATTGTATAGAGGAGAATAAGTTCATGGGTGGTTGATACTGCAACGAAGATTGCTCACAATTACAAGGTAAACAAATGTGAATTCAATTCTAACAGTGCCGCTCATGGTGTCACAGTGATTTTGTTAGCGAGGGCGTAGGAAGAAAACCTAAGCTGTTTGTCTGCGAATTATTATTATTTTTATTATTTATGTTCTCCGTGATTTTTGTATTTTTATGAAGAAAAAATGAAAGTTACAAAAAATTAATTGTTCATTTATGAAAAATATTGACGTTTGTCGAAAAGTTACCAGATATCATAAGTAAATGTTGTTGCTGATTGAGCATTCTTCCTGTTGTCCGGAAGCTATTTACCTAAAGGCTGGAGCTCGAGCATAAATTACTTATCTGTTTGCTTTGGCTTCCTCTAAGGCTTAGTACATCTCTACGGACTCGCTCGACAACACCTATACTATGGTGGGTATTGACACGCTTCGCTTGACAAACCGAGGTATCATCTCTAACCGCTTGATTTGCTCAGCTTTTTCTAGGACTTAATAGATCTCTAGAGACTGGTTTCGCTTGACAAACTGAGATGTCTTGTTTAGTCGCTGCGCTGGTTCAAAAAGTTGCTCGAAGGATCATGGTCAAGGAGACGTAATTCCTTGATTATATAGTTTTATATGTCGAAAAGTTACCAGGGTATGCTATCATAGGTAAATGTAGTTTCGTTTGATAACACACATAAAATACGACGCTCTTAAAAGTTATATCTAATGCATACACCAGTAATGTCTTAAAAATGTTAAATACAAAATAATGTTACGTTGAGATTAAGTACGCCTTAGATTGCTAAGGAGTCGTTTCGGCTAGTTTTAGCCGCCCGGCACAGGTACCTTTCAAGATATTTTGTGCATGATTCTACAACTTAATTTGTGTTCAAGAAACGTAGGCTTCTTCCAAATGAAACTATTTTCTTGAAAGGTAATTGACTGACTTCTTGAGGCGATAGCTGTACTCCTTCAAGGTACTTGAGCTTTTTGCAGAGTTGAGTTGGAGATTGGCAGAGTAGATGTTCTGCGGTTTAGTTGCATCTACATTGATTGTCTTCTGCTTTGCCTATTGCCTTTAGGCGGTATTTTACCGGGCAGTGCCCAGTGAACAGTCTGGCGACAGTTCTAATATCTGCTCTGTTCATGTCTAAGAGCTGTTCTGCTATTTTCGCAGAGATGGTGATAAACCTTTTCGCCTGTCTTAGTCCTGGAGTGTTTCTCCAGTAGGACGACAGTTGATCTTTTTCCCATTTGTTTAGTTCTTCGGTGATATTGCTCTGCACAAGGCCACAGTAGGGCTATGGATCATAATATGATGTTCCAGCTCCTTTTTCGCAAGGCAGTCTATTTTTTCATTGTCATCTGTGCCTCTGTAGCCAGAAACCTACATTTAAGTTAACTGGTTGCATGTTGCTGGATGTTGTAGGGTTTGCTTGCATTCTCAGACTAGCTTTGACACGTATTTGAAAGCTTTTAGAGCTGCCTGGCTGTCTGAAAATATGTAGATGTGCTTTCTGTGAAGTCCTTGTGTGAGGCACTCTTCTACACGTTTATTTATAATACTAATAATAATAATAATAATAATAAGCCATTATTTCCAACAGGTTAAATACCCAATTACAGGAAATTCAAAGTATATATAAGAAGAAGTTATATAAAGAAAAAGAAGTTATCGTATATCTTAAGTAAATTACAAAATTACAAAACCGCAATAGAAGACTACAAACAAAATATACAATAGAAAACAATGAAGAAAGATCAATTTAGCGATGTTCAACATTTAATCTCCGGCATCGACTGCGCGCATGTGATTTAAAATAAAAGTTAAATTATCGTTGTGAATGTCACACGTGTCACCAATGGAATTAAAGTTCTTACACATAAAGTAAATTGGACTATGATATAGTATGTTGGATCGGGCGGTGTCCAAGTTGAAGGCAAGTCGCTGTCTGGATTCAGGGCGTGGTACACGAAAGGAAATTCTTTGTAAAAGAGAAGGACAATCGATAATGATGTTCAGTAACTTAAATAGAAATTTTACGGATTGCATCTCTCTCCTTTTCGCAAGAGGCAGTTCATTATACTTCGTGAGCAGTGTATAATGGTCGAAGCCCCTTGTAGGGTAGACACCATCATCCTTTAGCGCCTGGCACTTAAGGAATCGCCGCTGAACTGATTCCAGTAGTTGAGTGTGGCAGTCGTAGATCGGGAACCAGACAAGAGAACCATAGTCCAGCCTGGACCTGACAAAGGCGTAATAAAGAATTTTGGCAGTTGCGGTCCTTATAAACAGTTTGCAGTTTCGAAGCACAAAACCCAGCATCCGTGATGCTTTTGAGACAGCGTCATCAATGTGAGAAATAAAGGAAAATTTTTCATCAAAGGTGACTCCGAGATCTTTAAAGCTGCTAGTCCTGGCAAGAGTTGTCCCATTAGCTAGGTAATTGACGATGTGTGGATTATAAATGCGAATGTAGCTGGTAACATTACACTTAGCGACATTTAGATTAAGTCTGTTCAGACTGCACCAATGGTTTACAATATCGATATTCGACTGCAACAGAGCGCAATCGGCAGCGGAATTTATACAGGAAAACAGCTTTAGGTCATCTGCATATGCTAATCTTTGGCAGGTGAGCATAGTGATAAGGTCGTTAATGTAAATGTTAAATAGAAGGGGACCCAGATTAGAACCTTGAGGAACTCCCGAGGTGGAGGTAAAGCAAGCAGATTTAAAGCCCTCAACCGACACATACTGGGAACGGTCAGTCAGGTAGGAGCCGAAAAGCTTTACTAAGCGATCGGAGAAACCAAACTGACGCTCAAGTTTATTTAATAAGATGAAATGATCAATCTGATCAAATGGTCTGAAAGTCTGTATAAACTACGTCAACCTGACCTCTGTCACTAAGGAGTTCGCACACAAATTGAGAAAACAATGCCAGGTTTGTAGTGCATGATCTACCGGCAACAAAGCCGTGCTGCTCATCGGAAAGCATTGGTTTAACCTTTGGAAAAATCGATTTGTAAAGCGCCAGTTCAAATAACTTTGAGAAGTTACATAGGATAGATATAGGGCGATAATTTTCTACTACGCCAGCGTCGCCCTTCTTAAAGATGGGACATACTTTTGCTTGCTTCCAGATATCGGGAAAAACGCCGGTGTTTAGGATAAGAATAAAAATATGAAGCAGAGGGTCCAATAAGGCAACAGAGCAATCTTTAACTAGAAAGCTAGGAATCAGATCAGGGCCGGAGGTAATTTTATTCTTAAGACACTTGCTTGCTGCTAAGATATCGCTGGCCGTGAACGCTCCTACATCAATATAAGTTGAGGAAGCTTCAGACACAAAAGGATGCTCACTATGGGCTGAGTTTGTATAAACGCTTTTGAAATATTCACCAAAAGCTGAGACAATGCTGTAAGGGGTATCATAAGATCTGTTGGAGAATTTCATTGAGCGAGGAATTTGGGACGAGTTTTGTTTGCTTTGAATAAAGGACCAAAAATTACTAGGATCTGACGTTATTTTGTTTTCCAGACCCAGGACGTAGCTTCTGTAGGCTCTTGCGGTCTGCGCTTTAATGTCTTTGCGCAAGGACCTAAAACGCTCTAAGTAGTTATTAGACTTGAGGGTTTTAAAGTCACGTAGTGCTTTTTCCTTTTTATAGATATTACGTATAATGTCAGCTGAGAACCATGAAGGAAAGCGTCTTTTACGTTTTACTTTTAGAGGTACTGCCTCGCGAAATATATTGTTTAATATGTCATAAAACACATTGCATGCAGAGTTGACGTCCTGCTGAACTATAATAGGTGACCAATCAGCGTTAAGTAATAGATGATACAAGAGCGGAAAGTTTGCCTTCCTGAAGTTGTATTCCCTTGTGTCGTCCTTGTTAACTGGTAAGTTATTGTGAGAGGATAGGCTTGCGTGAAATTTAAAGAACAATGAAGGATGATGGTTATCTTCTGGAACAAGAGGTGCACCGCTGTTCAATACAGCGACATCAAAGTTTGCAACGATCAGATCCAAACAGCGAGAGTTGCCATTAACGACATTGTTGAACTGCCTACAGTTAAGAAACTCAAAAAAGTTAGTTAAAAGTTTATGTTTGCCATTGGGACACGCGGGGTTTTCATTGATAGTTGGTACGTTAAAATCACCTAAAATAATTACATGTTTACTGTAAATTGCATTAACGGTTGAAAGAACCTCGAAAAAGTAATCCAATTGCGCAGAATCGATGGTGGGAGGAATATACAGTACAAAAGTATACAGGAAGAAATGGTTAAATTGAATTTTACACCCCACCAAGTCAATCTCCGGCACCTCATTGTGGACCACTGAAAGGTTGATAGTCTCTGAGTGAAAATGGTTAAGCACTCCCAACAAAACTCCACCGCCCCTAGATGCAGCTACGAGATCAGTTCTTCTGTCCGAGCGGTACATTACATATGAACTAGGAAGGATTTCGCTATCAAATATATCATTTTGAAGCCAAGATTCAGTGACGAATATAATATCATAGCCAGAAGTGGACGCAGCACTGAAAAAGCTATGTGTCTTGGTACGTAGGCAGCGGACATTCTGGTAGTAACATGTAATTACGCTATCTAAGGAGAGTGAGGAGGCTGCGCCCGCGTCTGATTTTTTGTTGCTATTGAGGGACTACCATTAATGTATTTAATGAAAAGATTATCCTCACCATTGTACCTGCGTGTCCTTAACTCTTCCTTGACTTCATTAAGTTGGTTCAACTGAGTCGGAGTTAGGTCAGACTCGATGTATACCTTCCTTCCTGAGAACTTGCTCCTGTTCTTCAGCAGAAACTCCACATCCCGACAGTCATCCAAAATGATCCGGACTGGGCTGCAGCCATTACGGTTGGGCTTTGCAACTCTAAATGTTTTTCTCACAGGGATGTTACGATTCAACACTTCATTTAGCAAGGTAGAGATCTCTCCTAAATTTGACGGGTCCTCGGACGGTTCAGGTTTTAAAAATCATAACATTCGAATTACGCTTTTGCCTTTCAAATACCTCCTGGATAACAGTGCTACTAGTAACCGGCTGAGAAGGTGGTTGTGGATAACGTGACCGTGGCATAGTGGACAATAGCTTAGAAGATGAGGTAACCTGACGAGGTTACCTCATCTTCTGTGCGTCCAACCTTGCCCTAACCCTTTCAAGCTCGTCAACAACAGATGGCAAGCCAGATATTTCCGCTTTCAGAGCTCCGACGTCTCTTTCCAGGGCTCCCACACGGTCGATTAATCCCAATAACTGCTTGACATTGTAAAGGCAATCCTTACAGTAAAAAGGCAATGACCTTTTGCTTAACAGAACAGCCCTTATTTCAGTAGCGCTAATATCACAGCAAACCTGACACACCACGTTCTTACAGTAATCGCAAGGGTAGCCAAAAACCTCTCCATTTCTTTTTGGTTCCTTGTTTGTAACAACATTCTTGCACTTATAACAAGAGCCCGTCATTATTCAACAGCAAAAGCCGTATTATTGGCGTCAAGATACCAAACTAATAGTCGCCAAATCAGTAAAACAAATGACGGGCACAGGTGAAACGCACTATAGACGATCGACAAAACGTTTTATCTGATAAACAAAAATATTTATCTGCCTATATCAGGTGTTTGGGGCGATGCTATTGTTCTTGAGGAATGTGTGCAAAAATAAATTGTTTTCTTTTGTTACTTGCTATTGTCCTTATTATATTGATGATTTTCTCACTAATTATCTGTCAAATGTAAAATCTTCTTATTGAAAACTACTGGAGATCACTTCTCACACCTGTCATAGAAATTTCAGTTTTTTAAGATGAAAACTACTATGACAGCATTGAATAAAAACGGAAGTGCACGTCTTCTGTTTACAAATGATGGTAGTAAAAAAAAAATGGCAAGCACTGCCGATGCCGCTTGAAAGATTGTTATATATTTGCCTAGCGGTTTGGAAAGCTTACAGTCTGGACCTGAAATGCCCAATCCTGCTCGTTTCCCTAGTCCTGCTCGTTTCGCTAGTTTTGAACCATCTGTGTACCACATCGATGCGTTATCGGCCTGGGGTAGTTTTTACTCTCCCATGATTGGCGGTCATCAATAACCACTGCGAATGGGACATCTACGTCCAACATGACCGTTATTTGGTCACTTGGTTTGCTGGCATTTTCCAGTTCTATTTCTTCAAAGATGCACAGGTGACCAGTGTTACAGGTGGAAATTCTCCTACTTATAAAAATCATCTTAGGAAGGAATATCGATTGGTTAATCCTCTCTTTTGTCTTTTTTTCGATAAGTTCGTACCTGTCTAGGATTCTGACAAGCAGTATTTGAATTGACATTTAAAGATTTTTAGTTGAATGTCAGTCGACAGTTTTTGATTGGTTACAGATTTGTTTCTTTTTTTTTAATCCAGTAGGATGACAGAAAAAAGAAGAAAACTGTTGTTGTTGATTCTGTAAGACTTTTGCTTTATGATTAGCCAAAGAAAATTCCTTGGAGTGAGAGGTAGCTCTCGAGAAGTGCTTTATTTCGTAAATGAAATAGACTGGAAGTCGTTTGAGAGAGGGTTAGTTGCTTGTAGAAGAAATTTCTAGCAACCGCTGTAATGGCAAAAAGCCCGTTAATCATTTCAAGATAACCAGGAAGGTTTTAGTGAACCCCAGTTATGGGGTTCTAGTAGTTGCATTCAAGTATACTACCGACTGTTTTCAAAATTATTGAACGAAGTAATAACAACCTATGCAGAAACTTCAAACTTAATTCTAAACTCTAAGTCAGGATTTAGAAAGATCTACATCACCTCTACATGTCTCATAAATATTCTCAATAACATAAGGTATAACGAGGAGTGCAAATCATCTACAGGATTCGCGCTTTTAGACTTCAGCAGTGCGTTTGATACGGTCGATCATGAACTCTTAATGGCTAAACTTTCTTTTTATGGGTTTTCTCGGTTGACAATAAGATTTTTTGATAGTTTTTTTCAACAGAGAGGGTGCCAGATAAGAGTTGTGAGGGGGGATCAATGTAGTCAGGGAGATCCTGTGGATATTAACATGGGAGTTCCACAGGGATCTGTACTCTCTCCGTTGTTGTTTTTATTGTATGTTGCCGACATGGGAGAGAGTGTAGGTCACTCAACTTTACAGCAATATGCGGATTACACCCAAATATATTTGCCACTAAGAACTGATAAGTGAATTACTAGTCAAAACCAACTTAATTTAGATTTAAGGAACATTTCACTTTATGCAAGGGATCACAACCTCCAACTAAATTACTCAAAGACGCAAATCATTATTTTTAGCTCTAACTCACAAACCAGAGACCACTTGTTGGACAACTTTTCGGTCACGTTGGATAATAGTTTGGTTTCTGTCAAGGAAGAGGCAAAGAGTTTGGGTGTTATATGTGATAGTTCACTTCTGTTTGAGACTCATATATCTGTGAAAATTAGATCGGCATATGCAAGACTTCATAACCTGTATAAACTAAAGCATAAACCTAACTTTCGGAGTAGTTAGGTTTAAGACTCTAGCAATTCATTATGCCATAAACCTAACTACTCCGAAAGTTAGGTTTATGATTATACCAAAGACAAAATATTTGCTATATAATTCTCTTGTTTTGTCCGTGTTTGACTATGCAGATTCGGTATATGGTGATTCACTTTCCGCTACTACTAGTCGAAAAATACAAAAAGTACAAAACTCATGTATGAGATTCTCCTATAATATTCCTTTTCGAAGCCACATTACACCATTTTTAAACGATAACAACATACTTAGTATGAATAATAGGCGTAAATATCACATGTATTTACTTATACATAGGCTAATGAAAGTGGCCAACCACCATACTTAAGAGAACTTTTTATTCCCTTTACACATGGCCATAACACTAGAAATAATAATATTTTTCAAATACCACCTCATAGAACGGCAAATTATCGAAGGTCTTTTCTTTTTGTCGCCACATACCTAACAACATGAAAGTTGCAGAAACTAATGTTTTTAGAGCATATATTAAAACCTATTTAATGGATTCACAAACTAATGCTTGAATGCTACTTTTCCAATGATCGTAATGAAATTGTTAATTATGATGGATTGATATATAATGTGTTCGGTTGTTCTGTACTTGTTGTACTATATTTTTGCTTTTTTCTTGCTAAGTTTATTTCTTGGCCGAATTTTCAGCTCATTTCCTAATGTCTCTCTTTTCCATGTATTGCGCTCTCTAATTGTATTATGGATCGTATACTTCACAATCTACTTTAGCATATTAGTAGTATAAGTTATCACTTAATGTAAGTTAGTTTTAAGTTCAGGTTTATTCCACACTGGCCTTCATTTATGGAGCCAGTGTAATCGATTTGCATAATCGCGGAATGATCCTTTTTGTCACTGTTGTACTCTTATTTTTATTTTATATTTTTGATACTAATAGTTTAAGTAAAGTTTATTGTACACAATGCCAAATAAAAGTATTTTGAATATGAATTTGAATTTTGAAGTAGCTGGATTTTAGCAGCGGAATTTTGGTAGCTGGTTGTTGCGGGGTTCTAATTGCTGATTCCCTGTAGGGTAGAAAGAGCCACTATTATCTGGAACCTGACCTATTTGGGCTGTTATATATACAGAGAAGGATGATGGCCAGTTTTCGGACATAACTTTACAGGAGATCGTTCTTCAAGATAAGTTTATTTTTATTCATATTATCACGTTTAGCTAGCAATATTGTACTAGAAATGTATTACTTCAATGTAGAGACCTTTAAATTTAAACAGAATTTATTACTCAAACATTTCCTAAAACGCTTTATTATTTTCTTTAGTTACACACAATTACATAGCAATCATCATAATCAACTAGAGTATGTATATAATACCTTTTGTGAATTGTTACTACGCCGGCCTAGTTACATTAGTTACTTCTTACGGGTACTAGATTTATGGATAATCTCTAGTGCATATTATATAAGAGGAAGTTTACTTACTTTAATACCTTTTTACTTTACTTTGGCATTGATATTAAAACGTAACATAGTATTTTGAGGGATACGATTTCTGTTTTGAAACTTGCAACTCGGGCTTTTGGAAAGGCTATACTAACCGAGTTAAATTAACCTAGTATAGTCTATGTGATAAGTTCGGTATTTCTATCACCGTCTCGGTTGCAGGTTACAGCAGTGCCTTTTCGGAGAAGTGTATTTTCTGAATTTTATAACCTTTTTGCTTGACACCTCTCAAAATTTTAAATTAGATTGTCAAGATGACAAGAGGGCGTGTCTAGTTAGACAGTAACTTATTTAACATTTAATTGAATTTTCTTATAAGGCTAGAAAAGCTTGCTCTTACTTTTTTATTTCAAAATAAAAGCATTGGCCTCACATACTTGGTATTATTTCGGGTGAATTTGAGAATTTAGATTTTGAGTTATAACTGTGCAGGTAGCGTAGACTTCGCCAGGTAATTATTTACTTAATTTGACATTTGAGTTTGAACTCTGATGCTTTTTTTTCGAAGTTTTTTTTACTGTGTCCGTATAAACAACGATAGGGCTTGCCAACAAAAGTAAACTTGTCCATATCCAGGTACATCATTTTGGAACTTGATAGTGGGAAAAAATAAAGTTCGACCCACCCTAAGACGAGCTAGGCCATGTGTTCGGTTGCAGACGGTGCTGGTTGACCTATTACGAGGACTGGTGTTGATCGAATTTCAAGGTATACAACTGATTGTAGTTTATTCATTTGGTAATTCTTAATTTGTTAGTAATCTGTCGTTCAGCGCCATCTGCCGAGTACTTTATCTTTGAATTGAATAACAACTACGCGTCCAATTTCAAAACAGTTTTTAGCAGTAATTCTATCAAGAATACAAGCAGTAGTAAGTTATAATTTGGGATCTGATCTGATAACTAATGGGTAAGAACATAATACCAGTCAAGTCTCCAGGCTTAAATTTGCCTATTTGGAATAGCCTGTGGGCACTGATAGTCGCCTCTCTTTTCACACACAGCAGTACCTCTAAGGCTGCGGTAGGGCACGTTGACATTGCCCCTGTTAATCACATGCATATCAGTCTTTGCACTTTATTAAGTTTGGTCCGAGCGGTGATCTGCTGGGTTTTTGGCCACCATACCAACGACATAGGCATAGGTGACCATGGGCTTTATTATTGTTTGGTAGATCCAACGTACCATTTTTGGTTTTAGGCCCCATGTCTTGCCAACTAGTTTGCGACATGTCCAGATTGCCGCTGTGGCTTTAGAGATGGTCCAGTGTGACCCGTAAATATTTTACCTCGATGAAATAGTAAACTGTGTTCCGTGGATGGGCGCTCTCATTTCTAGCTTCCTTTTTTGTAAACGGGACAAGAATGGTTTTCCCAGGATTTAGGGAGAGTCTCTCCGCTTCGCCCCAATTCTTTATGATGTTTGGGGCATTTTGCATGCGGTTTGAAATTACGCTTTCATGTTTGCCCTTTATTATTACTACTAGGTCGTCTGCTTAGCCTAGAACTATAAATCCAGCTCTACTCAGAGTGGTAAGGATTTTATCCCCTACTAGTGTCCATAGTCGGGGGGGAGAGAACACCTCCTTGAGGGCACCCTTTCACTGTGCTAACGGTTGTTGACGCTCCGTTTATTTCTGCTGTTACGAAGCGGTGCTTTAGCATTGTTTCTGCCTATATTATGATTGGGAGCTCAACTTCCCATTTTTGAAGTGCTTTTCTGATGGACTGATGTGAGGTATTATCAAATGCTCCTCTATGTCAATGAACGCAGCAAGAGCAATTTCTTTGCATTCGATTGTCTTTTCTTTGTCTTTAACTAGATAGTGCAGTGCACTTAAAGTGGATTTGCCTGCTTGGTTGGCGAACTGTCTATGAGGGGGAGGTTAGACTGATGGTATCCTTTTCCCTACAGTGTTCATCAATTTGATTTGATTTGATTTTATTGCACAGGCGAAAATATCGCCTGCTTATTCCAGAAAACAAAGTTTAAAGTTTCTCCGATAAGCTCCTCAATTAGAAAAGGAATTAAACTTGCTTTCCCACAAAAGCTTTGATTATAATAATTTTTTTGTTTTATCACATATTTGTATGAAAGTAGGTACTTTTCAATTCTCAGGGCAGGGCAGGAGCTTTCAATTACTCATCTATATTGCTGAAAATGCATATAAGTTTTCGGTTAAAATTTAAAATCTTTTTGAGCGAACTCTATAAGTCTACTAATTACGTAGAACGAAACAAATCAATATCGCACTGCAGTGTAGATAATATCATTTCCCAGAAACCAGGCTATTGCTATTATAGAGAACACAAAAAGAAATAAAAAATATGTTTATATTAAAAATCATTTATTAAAATCTATTATAAAAAGTATTTACAAAATCCATAGTAACAATAAATATTGATAATAAAATAAGGCCAGTTTGAACAGTCGCCAAGAATTAAACATATTTTATGAATTTGCCATTTCAACAACAAATAATAGACGCACTTAAAGATATGTATGCAGTAGCAGTTGGAGGAAAGTTGTTATTAAAAATCTCCGTTAACGTTTACGTACTTTTCCAGGTTTAGTAATATGATATGGATAAAATATGACTAGACCATTTTCCACAACATATTTGTACCAAAAATAAAACAATCATAAATCGATAAAATATATACGTATTAACATTATATATTTTATCCATAAAAATATATTCAGAAGAAAAATCTGGAGACAGGGTAATGATTTATGATTATAAATGCGATGACCATTATTATTCACATATCATATTAGTAACACTGGTCTATTAGAATAACACTATCCTCACTGGTCAGTACGTCAAATAAATAGAGCGGTAAAATATAAATAAAAACAATAATATGGCAAAAGCGCCCTAACATCTTAGCCTTTAGGTTGTAACTTAAAGTATTCACCTGCTCAATATTCTCAGTCATATTTGTATTAGATAAATAATTTAATTCTTAATTATTGATAACTACAATATTTGGCTGATGCAAATTTGCAACAGCCAATACGACACCCATAGAAGTGTTAGTCCCGTCAGACATTTTACGAACTGGTGGGCATAATATAATCTGAAACAAATAAAAATCTTAGGTGATTAATGTGAGATAAAAACAGATAAAATAAGGGCAAATTATATGATCATTTTAAATTACCATTTGAATTATGGCGGTAATCAAAAGGACTAAGTGCTCACAAAATTTTAGCTCGTGCAGACGTATTGCATGTAGGCCTTTGCTATTTGGAGCGAGGATGTAGGAGGGGAGCTTGCGGGTGAAAGGGTAATCGCGACCGACGTGCAATTGGTTGCAACGTTGCCAGACTACTACGAGAGTAGCGAATATTATTATGCCCGTATATAAAGAATGTATCTCTTACATTACAATTTCTACAATTTTGTAAAAAGCATATTTCTATAAGGCGTTCTTTCCTCTTTTTATATATGGTATTTCGTAATTTCTTTATTTAATTATCTAATACTACTACCCTGTTCGTGCATTTTCCCAAAATAATATAGTGAACTCTCGATGATCTGCCGCTCGATGATCGTCGACGCTGGATAATTGGAGGTCGCCGCTGTGCGCTATGTACAAGTTCTCGAAATTGTAACGGGTAAATTTTGAATTTAGATTTAAAATCATTAATATACTCGCCAGATAATTTTCCGATCTCAATAATTGACAGTATCGCTGGTCCCAACGAACAACACCATTGAGTGGGTGTTGTCCGAAGAATCCCCAATCATCGTCTACTGTACCGGGTGTCCACATATCGTTGTAATTGCGGGGTATCTCGGTTATTAATAAAATTAGAAGGATGCCGTTTTTGCAGTAGTCTGCTACTTTTTCGTGAAACGAAGGATGCTGCAAACGAAATTGAAAATTTGTCATTTTCGGGCACCCCTCGTATCTCTGTTGCCCTGCATAATATCGGAAAGGTGAAAACAGTTCCTCATAGAATTTTTTGCGTAGAATCCAGTAGCCTACGTGAAATTTGTCTAGCTATGACCGTTTTTGAGAAATAAGTTAAAGTTTTATTTTTTCAAATCGAATACCGTGTATATTTTTTCAAATTATAACTGGCTTTTTTCTGGGCTTTTCAGAAATATATAATAGTTCATAGGTATTTTTAAAATGTGAGCTTAAAATTTAATGTAATTATTTTTTAATTAACTTTATCTGATTACTGCGAAGCCAAAATGGGGTAATGTGGATAGAGTGTGTGATGGGATATGGTAACTAGCAGTAGTAATAAGGAACTTATTATATGGTTTGGTATACCTACCTAATAAAACAGTAACAATATAAAAATAATATGAAAATATGTGCTCAAATTGATTGCCCTGCTGTCTCAAACATCTTTGTCACAATATCGTAATTCTCCGTACGGCATTTGAAACTGCTATAGGACGTCCTCCCAATTGCGTAAATACCTGATGAGTGGTGTTACGGAGATCTTCAACTGTGTTATGTCGGAAACGATATATTAAATTCTGCAAATATCCCCATGAAAAAAAAATATATTGATAGGTCAGGCGACCTAGGTGGCCATTGCACAGGCTCATACGTCCTAATCCAACGATCATGCAAAATCTCGCCTCACGATTTGTGAATTATGAAATGTCATTACTATGTGCTAAAGGCCCATCTTCTAACAAATCTGGCGATGTATTTTGTAATATATCAAGATACCGATAGGCGGTGAGACGTGTAACGTGCGGGTCCCTCAGCATCAAGTTGAGTCTGAAGGTTTAAGTAAGAGTTCTCCTTGAGTAAATGGCGGACCCGCCAAAATAGATGTTTGTTCCCTATGTTCACGTAAGAATATATCATGAGGTTATTCTTGACAAACTGGTGCGGTTTATTGTATTATTTACTATCGCTCGCTGTAATGGCCTCTACCGACCGGTGAATGCAATGCGGGAAGCGAATTGCAGTTGCCTTCTACCGGAAATTCAAAATTAGGAACCTCTGGGTTGGCTTTAGAGTAGTTTTCTGTAGCGGCTTATGGTACCAACTCCTGAACGTGCGTGCCGTTTAAGGACTTTCTTTCTTTTGTGTTGACGTCGCGGAAATTGTGATTTATATGTTTTCCTAATGAATGGTGGGTCGAATGGTTATTTCCATTTGGATAGGTCGAGCAATTATTTAAGATGTACTTTGGTACATCAAAGTTCTGCGTTTTCCTTTCGAAATCGCTCTGGATAAATTGTTGGGTATGACAGCTCGTGGCCACGTGACGGGTGACTATACTCTTATTGGCCAGGCGTAGTTATAGTGGGAATATTGGAAGTAAGCATCTGCTTCCGGGGAGTTTTTGAAGGAAATCGCTCTACGTTCGCTTGCTGTTTAAGGCAGTGGTCGTGTTGGAAGTTTTTTTGCTTTACCTCATGGGATTGTTCTGACCGACCAATTTATAGAGTCTCAGGCCTTATTTTGCTTACATTGATTAATTTTGTTCGTTAGTGCCTGGAACTCGCCCCTAAACTGAGATTTGATGCTGCCTTAAGTAGGTGAGTGAATTTGCTTTATTTTTGTCTCTCTACTATGAATGTCGCCATTTTGGGACTCCGTGAGTGCATTTTAATTGCGCCTTAATTCTTTACAGAAGCTTTTGCCCGTTCACGACTTACCTGTGCGATCCAACGAGCTAGTTGTATAGCAACCCTTTTAGACGTAATTTTTCTTTTTTTTTTTTTTTCATTGTTTTCTCTCGGTATATATATATTTTTATTGTTTGAGTTTAAATGTCCTTTGGTCATGAGTTACGTGCAGAACCTTGAATATTGTGATGTTCTACAAGGTTCTACCTGCGACTGTAGGGGTACACTTCAACTGTAGGGGTACACTTCGACCGTCGAGGTACTTAACTGACGGAGTTTCGTTTACTAGCCCTTAAAGCTCAATCATTATGCCACGCCAGTCCGGTCTCTGGATTGTGACTCGTCCAGGACACCGTTAGAGTTCTTCTTCGTCTGAGGAAGTAGATGTTTTTTTTCCTTTCCTCCTGGAAAACAGCCAAGAAGCCACCAACTGAATGTGAGCTATCTTATCTTTATTATTAGTGTTTGTTACTACCCTTTTCTCTCCTTTATATTTTAAACTATTAACGCCTAACCGTATTATTCATCACTCTGGTTTATAGACCCGAGATTTAACTTAAATTTATCTCCTTGACGAAGATACGCCAAAGCCTAATTTTCTTTGCTCAAGAATTAAGCTTTAATTAAATTCTTTTTTTTGCTAATTAAGATTTGCTCTATAAGTTGAAACTTAAAATTTAACTTATTTTATTCTTGTAAATCAAAATCTAGATTCAACTTGTTTTATTCTTGTCAATCGATACCTTTAACATTTTTAACTGGCCGAAACAGGCTCGTAGTTTATTAAAATAATCGGGTTTAATTTAGGGAGCTCTCGCTTCCTTTCAGTAGATTTGGCGTTGTGTTGCCTAGTTCCTGGTCTAGTTTTCCTGTTTGGTCTAGTCTCGACTGCCCAAGGTATCATTTGTTATTGGCGTACCTAATTTTAATTATAAACATAATTAGTTTGTAAAGCGGTACTGTGACGTCAGACCATGGTTTGCGCGCCTAAATATTAATCGAATAAGGTCTTTTATTTAGGTTGCTTGAACTGTGATTTTCTAAAGTAAGAATTTATATTTTTTTATTAGTTCAGGTTGTTTTTAACACCGGTTATATCGCGTAATATTTCTCTTTGAATCTCGTTAGCCACCACAAGGTGATCACGTTCGAGTGAACCAAGGAGCCTAATTATTATTGGAAGTTTTTGTTCTATCCATGATACATAATGATATCGGCTTTTAATTAAGGGAGATAATTAAATTAATAATTGTTTTTTATTGCCTTTTATTTACCTTTATGCCTCAAGTAACTGAGTAAAATTTCTGGCTATTAGAACAGTATACATTTCTAGCCATAATATTTAGTATAGCAGCATAGAATATCGGAAAAAATTGTCATTTTATTGTTCTGTGTTCTGCATTGAGTAATAAACCAACTTTTATTTACTGAATGTGCCTGTGTTATTTAATTATTCCTGGATTACCTGGATACGAAGAAATCAGGACGATTAAAGAAGGTGGGTACTTTGATTTAATTCATTTGCGCTCTATGTTTGAAATGTTCGGGCTTCAATGACTTGCTATAGATACTACAGTTTAATATTGGCTTTGTCGTTAATCATTAGTTTTCTTTTGCGTCTCACTTTTTAATTTTTGATACTGGCCTACTTACTTGCCTTTCATAATTAAATTAATTCTCTAATTATTAAGTTAATTCACGGTTGTTATTTTATTTCTCATTTGTTCGGATTGATTAAATTCAAATCAACTTAATCAAATTAATTTCGAATTTATTTAAGTAATTCTCTCTTGGTGGTTGCGAAGCTTAGGCTAAAACGAGTGCCATATTTCAGCTTTGGGGTATTTCTTGTTTGTGCCGTCTACAAGCCCGTGGCGCCTTATAAATACCCACCCCTACTCTCCAGCATTAGAGCTAGGGCCTATTTGCACGCTTTGAAGACGACTCGTTCTAGCTTACGCATCTGTACTTGCAAATCACTTAATTAAACATTTTTCTTATTAATATTATTCACCCTCGGTAGATGCGAGACATGGACAATGACTAAGGCTAATGAAGAAAAACTTAGGCGTTTCGAAAGAAAAATGCTTAAAACAATTTTTGGTCCCCACCACGACCCTAACAGCAACCAGTATCGCATCGGGCAAACGCCGAGATTAGTCAGCTTTATGGCGACGGTGATACTGTCAAAGAAATTAAGTCCCAGCGCCTAAGACGGTACGGGCATGAACCATAGACTACGAGGTGACAGACTGACGAGACTAATAAGGAAGAGATGGAGGAGATACCGTCGGGGAAAAGGCCACTTGGAATACCACGCCAGAGATGGAAAGACAACATCAAAGCAGATCCCACAAAAATAAATAGCCCTCTGGACACGAATCTGTTGGAGGAGCGGGAGGCCTGGATGAGTATAGTGCAGTCAGCCAAGACCCACCCTGAGTTGTAGAGCTACCTTGTATGTATGTATGTATATATTTTTGAAAAGCCCAGAAAAAACGTCAGTTAAAATTTGAAAAAAATATACAGGGTATTCAATTTGAAAAAATATAAATTTACCTTATTTCTTAAAAAACGGTCATACCTAATAACCGAGATACCTCGCAATTACAACGAAATCTGGACACCGTGTACTTTCCATATAGGGCCGGCAACAGCACAAAACCAATTAAACCATTAGTTTGGGTTGGCTGCGATAATCCACAATTAGTGTTATTTTCTTGTATTTTTCTGAAATAGGAACTATTTATGTGCTTTTAAGTGCGTTTAACTTGTACCCAATATGTCGTTGTTTATTTAGGTTTACAATTTATATTGTTAGGCGTATTTTTAAATACGTAAAACTATATATTTGGAAAGACCTGTTGCTTTTGCCGTTTGTATACGTACAGCCAACAACATTGAGTGGGTATTGGTTCAGCAAAGTTTATAAATTTGTGTTCGTGTTTAATTGTATGTTTTGGGGTAACTGATACTTAGTGCAATTATAAGGGTATATTTCGAATTTTCAATATGAAATATGTTTAAAATTGTGAAATGTGTGCATTCGCAGTGAACAATTTATGTAAAGCAAGTAACTTATTGTGTTAATGCACGAATATTGCCTTGTGTTCGTGAAAATAGACTCTTAACCCTACTACAGTACACTTCCTAATTATTTGACATTATACAAATAAATACTTATAGCTTATAGCTAGATATTGATTGTTCTGGTACAAGGCGTATACAAGATACATTTTTACAAATATCTATTATAATTTCAGAGCTGATAATCTATCTATCTAATCTAAAATAACCGATATTTTAATATTCACATAGTGTCTACTTGAAGTAAACAAACAAGCCCTTAAGGGTTTTATTTGTCGCTGCATAATAATAATGCCTGCTTACCTATTTACTTTGACTGCCTTTTGGCTCAACATATAATAATTTTTAGGTAACCACAGATATTTTTTAGGCTACCGCCGGACGCCTTCTGAGATTTGGTTTTAATGCCTCAATTTTACTTAGGATACCTAAACAGATTTTATTTGTAGCATTAATGAATATTGATTAAGAGATGTAGAGTAGTTTTAGGTACATGTAGTAATAATTAAAGTATGTTTATTTATGGTTTGAGTTCAGTCGCTTAGTTAAGATCACTGACTTGTAAATGATTGTGTATAATATTGTTGAGTGGATTGAAAACATGACGTTAGCTTGTTGTGTTCCCAAATACAGAAAAAAGGCAATTTTTTAGTTTCCAAAAGAAGGTGAATTGACACAGTGGATAAATTCAAATTAAGAGGGAAGAATCATTTGTTTCAACCAAGAATACTCGTTTTGTTTTTCTATTTTTAAAGGCAGTGGCTAGTCATACACACTGTATTTTTAGAGGATGTGCCTAATATTACGTGCAACACATATAATATTATTTAATTGTGGGACTTCTATTTTTAAAAATGCTTTGCAATACCAGCTTACTTTACCCCTAGGGTGGTTGAAACGTCGACCGTTCTCCAGTTTCATTTAGGTTTTTCAGCTTCGTTAGGGTCATTAAATTAGCGCCTGTGCTGTTTAAACCCTGCAGCCAGAGCCGAAGCGCCTCCATTTTCCAAAAAGCGTACTTTGAAGTGGAGAAAATGGCATTTGTAAGATAAACATGAATCCTCCACAACAATATAAAACATATTTACATCAAATTTCACATTTTTGGTACTTGAAACAACGCGAAATCTAAATTGTCCAAACTCAGAATAAAACCCCGACCTCAAAGTTGTCGTAAACTATCAGTAGTAATATAACAAGTGCAATGGAAATTTTCGTTAAATATGCATAAATGCAAGTTAAGTTGAAAAAGCGCACGAGTGCACGTTATTGCACGAGTGGTTTCTTCAGTTTAACTTGCATGAGTGAAGATTTGGCGAAAATTATAGGTAATTTTGATTGCAAGAGTTATATTTTATCAGAAAATTTCATGAATCAATATAATTAGCCCTTGTATATACATGATTAAAATTCATGTAATTTTCACTTACTGTCATACTGACAGAGTTTTAAATTTGAGTTTTAAACGAGAATGCCGCGATTCGGGAACGCTTCTCGATATAAATTGAATAAAGAACTTACACCAAAAGATACAAAAAAAATCAAAAAAGTTTACCTATATGGAAACAATTTGTAGAGTTCTGCTACCAGAGAGGTTACGTATTGGAAGAAAAAAGATCCATGGCTGGAATTTTGAAAAATTGGGCAAGCAATATGCGCAAAAAGATGGGTCATACTACAAAGAAAGTGTTATAAAGACTATGAGGAATGTGGCTGCAAAAATAGTTCAAGAAAAATTAGGCGTTCTTTTGGAGTTGGTATAGATCCATTTACAAATATAAGGTTCAAGTCTGCAAGAGATGCCAGGGTCGCTGTTCGATGGAAATTGTAGATTGAGCCAGAAAATGGAAAAACCAGTTCGTCAGCATTCAGTTACGTTGAATTTTTGAAAATATTGACACTTTATGACGAAATACACCGATTGGACGTCAGAGGAAATGTTTCCATGTTTTGTCATACGAATTGGTTTTTCGAGGAGGTGAAGCATGTAACTGTTTAATCGAATTTTTTTAAGACGAAAAGCGATGGATCACTAACAAATAGGATTGAATACAACCCCATATTTTCGAAAACATGTCAAGGTGCGAATCGCATATGTATGGTACAAAAACTGTCCGGTTGATAGGGACGAACTCTCAAAGTGGACAAGCATTTCAGCTAAAAAAATTGGCCTGGACATCACAAAATTTAAATTTACTAATCATTCTCGTCGGACCACTACCGTAATGTAGTTAGCAGAAACCGGAATAAATGAAAATCAGTTAACAAGAATTACGGGTCATGGCAATTTAAATTTTATTGAATTACAACTGGCAAAAAACTTTCACGAAGAGTTGATAAAGAAAATGAGAGAAAATAGGAATTTAAACGAGTTCAATGTTTCTTCAGTTTCAACATCGGCTTCAAGTAGCGTTGTTTCCGGTCAAAGTTCATCATCATCAAACAGCCATTCGCGTCCACTGCTGGACATAGCCTCTCTTAGTGTATGCCATTTTGACCAGTCCTGTGCTGCCTGTATCCAGTTTCCTCGGATTCTTTTAATGTCGTCCGTCCACCTTGTCGGCGGTCTGCCCCTGCTTCTGTGGGCTTCGTGTTTGGGTCTTCATTACAGGCTGCGCTTTGACCATTTCCATGTGACAAGAGCAGCTGGCCTGCCCAATTCCATTTCAAGTTTGCTATTCGTTCTATCACGTCCGTAACACTTATATGACGTATAATCACGTTAAGCACCTTATCCCTTAGAGATAAGCTCAACATTGATCGCTCCATACACCCCTGAGCGACGCGCATCTTGTCCACGATTTTCCTGGTAAGCGTCAATGTCTCTGCCTCATAGGTCAACACTGGCAGAACACACTGATCAAATGTTTTCCTTTTGAGATATACAGGAATATTTGTTTTAAAGACATCCCTAAGCCTACCGAATGCTGCCCATGCTAAACTTATCCTTCTTTTCAACTCGCAGGTCTGGTTGTCTCCCAATACTTACCTCATGTCCCACGTATATATAGGATGCCACCTGCTCGATACGCCTATCCCCCACTAAGCTATCATCACTCAGGACAAGGTTAGACATTTATTGTGCCTTTGAGAAGTAAATTCTCAGTCCAACTTCCTGGCACGCATCGTGGAGATCCTTCAACATACTCTGCGCCTGGTCTACACTATCAGCTGCTATGATAATATCGTCAGCGAATCTCAGATGGCTCAATAGCTCTCCATCGATGTTTATAGCCATTTCATCCCAGTTCACTCTCTTGAGGGCATACTCCAGTACAACAGTAAACAGTTTTGGAGATATTGTATCGCCCTGACGAACTCCTCTTTCAATTCGAAACTTGTTTGTTGTTGTTTGTAGTCTCACACTTGCCGTTGCCCGCTCGTATATCCTCTTCAGTAATGTAATAAATATATCGATGATCTATACGAGAGTCCGACAGCACTAACAACATTCTGTCATGATTCACTCGATCGAAGGCCTTTTCGAAGTCCACGAAGGTGAGAACAAGTGGCTTATTATACTCGATAGACTTTTCGATTAGAGTCTTAATAGTTTGGAGCTGGTCGTTTGTTCCATAGCCTGCCCTAAATACTGCTTGCTCACGTGGATGGTGTAAATCCAGTTTGGTCGTCAGGCGCTTTGCTATTATCTTCAAAAAGAGTTTATAAATATGTGACAGCAGACCTATAGGTCTATAATTTTCTAATTTTAAAATGTCTCCTTTTTTGTGCATTATAACTATTACTGCGTTATCCCATTTAAGTATACTTTCCAACGCATGAAAACATGCGTTGGAAAGTATGCTTACAGTCTTAAGCAGCGCGCTTCCGCCTGCTTTAATTGTTTCTATAGTAATTTCGTCATTGCTTGGGGGTTTGTTATTTTTCATTTCTTCCAGTGATTTTCTTATCTCGTCTAAGGTGATATCTGGGATATCTTCGGAGCCCTGATTTTGAATAGGAGGCAAGTGGGGCATGTTTTCAAGGGGAGTGTGGTTTTCTTCCCTATAAAGCTGCGTACAGAATTCCTCTGCTATCCTCACAATCTCTTCTCTATTTGTTGTAGTTTGGCCGGCCTTATTCTGGAGTTTACCAATGACCGTGGTGCCAGTAGAGGAATTTCTTCGAAGGACCTTCAAGCTTTTGTTGTTTTCGATAACATTGTTTATTTCTTCGGTCTTAAGCCTTCTCAGGTCCCTCCTTATGCTCTTCGAGATGGTTTTATTTAAGTTCCCCAGTTGGTCTGCATTTATGGTGTATCTGAGAGTCAGTTCTCTTCTTTGTTGTATGAGTTGTTTTGTTCGCTCACTAAGCTTATTTTTGGTTTTCTGGTCTTTTAGACATCACCCCTCTTGTGCGTTCTATAAAGTTGTGCTAATTTGTTGATTTAGTATTTCAATATCAATAGCATCGGCATTCTCCACATCCTGCTCTATCTGTTCCTGGTAGGCAACCAACTCTCTGACAGGGGACAATTTCAGGGGACAACGATGATAAGGTTGTAACGGGCTGATGTTTGAGCTAATGCTTTTTCGATGTCCTCGTAAAAACCTTCTATTTCCTCGTGGATGTGTGAGGTTGTTAGTGCAGAGGCTTGGATTATTTTTAGTTTGTATTTGGAATTTAATTTTAGTATAAAGTATGCTACTCTTAGACCTGCATTATCCATCTGAATAATATTTCTGGCATGTTTTTTGTACACAATAAATCCAACACCCCCATCGGTCTCATCGTTTTTTCCGTTTGTGGTAGAACAGGTGCCCTGACCTTAGTATTAGTTGTTGTTCTCCCTTTCTTCTAACCTCACTCATCCCTACTATATCCCCCCAAAGTTCATCTGGTGCTGTAAATAATTTTAATAAGTGTGTTTTTCATTGACACAACTTTAATAACTAGTTTTAATAAAAATTAAATGTTTTTTAATTCAATATCTATTTGTTGTTTAAATTAAAAACAAAAATAATTGTATGTGTACAATGTTTGGAAATTAAAATTTCAGTCGTATTGATGTGTAAACATCTTACGGGGCGGTATGAGGGTAAATCTCGGCAAATGGAACGGAAATGTGCATGAGGATGGGGACGGAAATGTGTAAACGGCTGTCACATCATAACTATGCGCAGTGATTTTACGAGGGCTGCTCAAATATTTGTGCATGTCGATATAGGCTATGTTTACACATCAGTGTCTCGAGTACTAGCAGACTAGCTCATTTTTTTTAAAGAGGTGTATGGATTTTGCGTGCTTTTTTAAGATTGAACTTTAAGATATTTCCAAGTTTAATGTTTTATGCCTGATAATACTGCACATGTATGGATTATCGATAATTTGCAATTTTGATAGATGAATGAAATTTTCGTTAAAACAGCTGCATACTTTTAATAATGATTTATTCTAAAAATAAACATTGAAACAGAATATTAATTTCAATAATTCTTACCTTCTCCATTTGGCTCTAGCTTTTTCTAACGTTTCTATGGGATCTTTTATAAGATACACCCTTAAGCCTCTACAGTAGTTTTTGTAAAATTCGACCCAATCCAGCTGTTTCATATCACTGAAGAAAATCTCGCGATCTTCCTCGGACATATGTGATTGTTGCTGTCTGACTCTGTCCGATTTCACATCCCATTCTCTCGTTGAAAAATATGATATGACACTCGAAAATTTATGAATTTTTTTATAGGCTGCCATCAGTCTGAAAAAATTAAATGAATTGCAAAATTAACTGCAAAATAGTCATCAAATATAAACTGACATATTTTTCTACATCCGTAGACCCACGAAATTTTATTAGCCGCTCAATCTAAAAATTCGCAATATACAAATGAATCGTTTATTATCGAAGGGTACATATCCATTTATACTATAAGCGTAAAAAAAGTGCGATATATTCGTATTTCTCCTTCAATATACATTTGATAGGTGGTGCACTATTTGCTTTACTAGTTTGTTGAGTTTTGCAATCGAAGCAATTCGACGCCTCGACAACAGATGGAGCCAGGTTCTACGCCTGTCTCATTATATTTTTCCGTTTCGGAAGAAAGGGCCTGCTTTATTATGCCACATTGATGATCCCATGTAATCCAAGGATGCACGGCTTCGCAGTGGAAGCGCGTAGTGAGGCACGATAACGTCGTTGACATGTAGAGCGCCTAACGTCGCCGAAGGGATGGAACGTTGGCATAGAAGAACCGATCAGTTTAGCAGACGGACAGCTGAAGATTCCAGACCTAGTGATGGTTAAAAAACAAAACGTTACGGGATGCGACGTTGCGGTTCATGGAATGGCCGCTCCTCTAAGCGTCGCACACGCACACAAATTCTTCTATTACTCTGATGCACCAATGCTAGAAGCGATGCAACGCAAATACTAGAATGCAATAATTCATCGTGATGGGAGCTCAAGGTATCTGCAATAATAGTGGTTCTTCGCACTATTATCTATCTAGGTCTCAGCACGTATGAGATATGGCAGCTGGTGTGTAAGACCCTCAATGGTAGCATCAAGATTTATAGACTCTTCAACCCTTGGGCGGTGTTTAATTATCAACCTTTCCTCGTTTCTTATGGTTCAATATCTTTGTCAACTATCCATTCACAAAGGGATGTTTTAGTGTCTATGTAGTCTTGCCCTTTCTGTGGTGTTCTTTGTTGGTCATTACCTGGGGATGCTTCATTTAGGAGATGTCTCTTTTAGTTTCCAGCGGGCATCTTGCCCGTTCGGAACGTTGACATGGAGAGGACAAGCGGATAATATGATGATAATACGGGCCTCGTCTCCTAGACGTTACCTTCTATGTAGCGCCAGTCTGTAAAAAATGTTCAGACGGCCAGAATTTACCGACTTTTTTCGTTTACCAGCTTCGTAGTTCCTATTCTATTATAAATATAAGATAATATGATTTATTGTTCACTGTTGTAACGAGCTCTACAGCTTAATCCCTCATATTTAGCTGGTTTCCTACTTACCGGCATATACGGTCAGTGAGGTCAAATCCTGATAATTACAAATTTTAAAATTTTTTGGTTTTATTTAATATTTTTTAAGTTTGCGTTTTTTTACTAATTTTGCTATTGCATGCTATTTTTTAACATTTTGGGCTTAGGTGATTTTTTCATAGTAGGCATGTGATCAAAAAAGAAAGTAGTACTACTTACTTTTTAAGTTTGATCAATCTACCAATTAATTTCATTTAAAAGCTCTCTTTTACTCTACAAATAATTTATTTTTCAAAACGAATTATAAATTATTCCAAATATTCTAAACTACAATCAACGATATGTAAACAGTTCAAATATACAAATATAGCCACAGAAAATTTTATTTAAATAGTATAATCACAGCTTATTCGTTGTGGTATAATTTTAATCCAATAATATGTAGGCTTAGGCAGCCAAGAGCAAACACATCCAGTTTACATTATTGACAGTGATGTGCTTAATCGTGCAAACTTGGTATTTTAAATTGGAAAATACTATAAGTATGTACTCTAAAAAATATGTTTATTGGGTTGTAAAATAGCTCTTTTCATTCATTTATGAGTATATGTTTGTTTCCGTAAAAAATGTTTATTTTATTTTAAAGACGCTTTTACTTGAAAAGTTTGCGTTTTTAAGTTACCCATTGTTGCTGATTATTCTAGATTTTTGTCGGATTGCTTACTTTCGTTCTTTCTAGAAATACATAATTTCTATACCTTTTTGCCAGCTCTTTTTCGATATTTTTTTAAGATAGGAGCATGCATACATATTACCAGAAACGATCTCTTTGAAAAATTAAGACTACGAGGTAAGTTTCAAGCAACCCATACTGACTGGCATTCTTATCTGACCAAATATATGAGTAAGACGTATTAGAAGCAAAAATGTTACTGATGATAACATAAAAAATATGCAGGGTAAAATTAAAAATTGTTCTTTTCATGAACATGTACGATTTTAAAAGGAAAAATAAGGAGTGGCTCCAGCAGAATCTGTGTTTTTGCAATATACGCAATGTTTCTCGAAAATCTGAATTAAGAAGACGTGATCGCCCAAAAAAACCGTTTTTAGAAGCAGGCAATCGTACAGAGAAACGGAAAGATAAGGAGTTATGTTTTTATGGCAGAGACACACCCATACTAAAGGGAGATCCTATGGCACTCGACCAGTGGTGTGTGCGAAAATGCTGATGGACATGGTTCTATAGCTGTAGGTTGTAATTAGGGGGAAAAAGATGTCCTGGTAAGTTCCACAGTGATGCAGTGCGCCAGACAAAGGAGTCCCTTTATTGCAATGTTCTAGGTGTTTGCAGTTGTACGTCGAACAGGTGCGCTCTCGCAATCTGTCGTGACTGAATCCAGCAGCTTTAGGGTCTGCTTAGGTGCGGCACCCTAGATGTGTGAGCAATATTCTAAGCATGGTCTTATTTGTGCTTCGTAAAGCAAGAGCAGCTGTAGCGGTGTATACAGTTTTTTGTTGTGAAATAGCGCGCCAAGCTTCTGCAAGACTGATTTTGCGATGTTAGCGACGTGGTCATGCCAGTACATATTGATGTTGACCGAGATACGCACTATTCCGATTGACGAGGATGAAGGAACTGTAGATCCTGCTATAATGATGTCAGGGCCCGCCGCATTGATTTTCTTGGTAAACGTGGATGCTTGGGATTTTGCTGCATTTAGTTGGATCAAATTTCTGTCGCCCCAAGTTCAAACTTTCCTCAGATCTTGAGTGCATGTTGTAACCTGCTCGTGTCTGGTTAGATTTTTCTGATCTAAATTGGGAGACAAGGATACTGTCATCCGCAAAACTGTAAACAGAATTATCGATTTTGGCCAGCAGGTCATTAATATAGATGAGAAACAGAGTTGGTAAAAGTATTGCGTCCTGAGGCACGCCCGCATTAATGGTGAATATGTCTGAGAAGTGTCCATCAACTGCAAGGTGCAGAGATCGGTTCTTAAGGAAACTGGCAAGCCAGCTGCAGAGACGCTTGTAATCCGAAGGACGAAAATTTGTTGCCAAACTCTGTAGAATGCCTTCGAAATACCCAACGTAATCGCTCGAGATTCTCCGTAGTTCTCAATTGCCCTAATCTATATATGAGTGACAAAATAACCGTATTAGTAATCGCTAATTATTCCGTTGGACTGGAGGTACCTGAGTAGTTGCCGATTGACTGCACGTTCCATGACTTTGGAGATTATTGGCAGCAAGGCAATTAGGCGATAGTTTGAGGGCGTGGTTTTCTTGTATTTTTTGGAACAGGTTAGACTCGAGCGACTTTCCAAGAAGATGGACAAATCTCTTTTCGGTAAAACAGAGAAAATGTATGTAAAAAAGGGGTGTTAGTTCGTTGACGCAGTTCTTTAACACGATGGCAGGTATTCCGTCCGGTCCTGATGACTTTGCGTATCTAGTTCTTTGAGGATTGTACGAATATCACAGTGATGAAACTTAACTTCTGCCATGGGAGTGTTGATCTTGGATATGGTGGGGAGATCCTTGCCTTGTGGGACGTTTGAGATAGAGTGCGATGAAAACATTTCAGCGAGCATGTTTGCTTTTTCTTTAGCTGTAGTCGCCGTGATGCCGCATTCGTCTGTCAAAGGTGAAAGAGACGTTTTTTAAAGTTACTACTTGCTGGCTTTGCTACCGACCAGAGATTCCTGGAGCCACTGGGGCATTGCAAACGTTTATTCCTAATCCTCTAATTGTGTTTGTCCTTAGTTTCCTCAATCACACGTTTGTAGTCGTTTCTGGCTCCGGCAAGATAATTGCGATTTTCATCGGTCTTATATTGCTGCCAGTCCTTGTAGGCTTGCTGCTTCCTACCTACAGCTCTTTCGCATCTTCTGTCCAACACCGGCTTTCCTTTTGATGGAATTTGGGATGTATGCTTCCATTCCTGAGGAGATTACTTGCGTGATCTCTTCGCAGCAGACTGACGGGTCGTCAATGCCCAAGCAGACGTGGAGCCAAGGAAACTCTAGGTAGAACTATCTTAGATCGTTCTAGTTTGCACAATTGTAATGCCAGATATTCTGTAGGAGTGGCAGTCCACAAACCATTGTAATAAGTCTGTGGTCGGAAGTACCTACCTCCGTCTACAAGTTGAGTAAGTCCGCAGTTGATGGTAAATGTTTCAGCTTCTCTACCTTCGTTGTCGGTCTTGTTGGGATATTTGAAGCGGTTAATGACTAAAAATGATATTAATGTTCCCTATAAGGCCGATGAAGTTCTAACATTATTTATTGCGCTTAAACTCACACATAGCCAGTATATCGCATTAAGAATGTCAGCAAAAAGAAAATGATTTAAACAAGAAAAAATGTTATCATTCTCCAAACTCTCTTGTGACCACTGAAATATCAGCAGAAATAAGTTTGGCCATCACTGTTAGACCATACAGTTAAGCGAATCTCACAAATTCAGAAAGTAGTTATTTTAACGACTTTTGATTCTTGTTATAACTTTAATATAAATTTACAAATGGTAGTGGTAGCCAAAATAAATAAAATATTATTATTTATAGATAGGATAATATTTTAATGAAATAGTTTATCACCTGAACTTTTGTTTAAACCATATTTTTGGTTAATTCCGCTTTCTTGATAATGATTACTGAAGATACATCTTAGCCGAAACGTTCTAAAAAACATATCAGTCAATTAAAATAAAAAATTCTAAGCTCTTAAAAATAATTTTTTTTATAAACTACTGTAAATAAATTTAAAAATACGAAACACCTCACGCAAATAAAAATCACGCACTATATAACCCATTTATAAGTATTTGTTATGAAGAAAATATCACAAAAACAGTTTTTTACAATAAAAAAAAATAAACCACTTATTAAAATGTTATGACATTTTGGCATACTGTACTTCAATCCTAAATCATTATGCGGCATTTGTTAATTTTTGCATTTTTTCTCAAGCATGCTGTTAGAACAGTGAAAAACACTGCATTATGGGAATGCAATACAAATATATTTGCTACATTTTCTTATATAATACTATTGAAAAAATAATAATTACCGTGGCTTCTTTCCCATGCAAATGAGCACAGCGTCGGTGAGAAGGGCGGGTAAGGTGTGTAGTAGAAAGGTGAAAAACAAATACACAGGATAGTGCTTGTAGACTGTAAAGCAGTAGTACCATATCGCCTTGGTGGAGGGGTACTCCACACCATAGTGTTCTGAGAGATACATGAATCTGCCCCAAGTTATGGGTTGATCGCTTCCTGATTCATAGTTGTATACTGAAATTTCGTAGGTTTTCTGCTCCTGTGTAGCTGAAAATTAAAATAATACCAT
>MU183726.1:288664-318387 GCA_016904865.1 Pissodes strobi
ATGTCGCAATGGATTCTGAATTTAAAAATTGCGTAGGAGTTAGAAAGATAACCATTCCTTCAGCCTAAAAATCCAATATTTATTATGTGTTTACTAAAATAAAATTTTTAAACATGGAAGGAAGTAACAATTGAAGGCAAGATTTATAATAATTAAGAAAACACCGTAAAATAGGGTGAGTAAAATTTATTGCTGGATGAATAAAAACGAAAGTAAGAAACTTCTTTAAAATAATGTCTACTTTAGAAATAAGCCGGTCTGTTGGGAAGAAATCACGCAAGTAATCGCATCAGGAATCGAAGAATACATACCAAATTCCATCAAGCTACCGCCAAAAGGAAAGCCCTGGTTCGACAGAAGATGCGAAAGAACCGTAGGTAGGAAATAACAAACCTACAAGTACTGACAGCAAAATCAGACCGCTGAAAGTCGCAGTTATGTTACCGAAGCGAGGAACGAATGCAAACGTGTCATTGACGAAACTAAGGACAAACATAATCAAAGGACCAGGAATAAACTTTTGCAATGCCCCAGCGGCTCCAGGAATTTCTGGTCGGTAGCAAAGGCAGTAAGTAATAACTTTACAAAAACGTCTCTCCCATTTTTAACAGATGAAAGCAGTGTCACGGCGACTACAGCTAAGGAAAAAGCAAACATGTTGCCGAAATGTTTTCATCGCACTCTACCTTAAACGTCCCCCAAGGCAAGGATCTCCCCACCATATTCAAAATCAACAATAACATGGCAGAAGTTAAGTTTCACCACCGTGACATTCGTAAAATCCTCAAAGAGCTAGACACGCTAAAGGCATCTGGTCCAGATGAAATACCTGCCATCGTATTAAAGAACTGCGCCAACGAACTAACACCCATTTTCCCAGACTTTTTCCCTGTCTTACCGAAAGCGGATTTACTCATCTTCTTGTAAAGTCGCTCGAGTGCAACCTGTACCAAAAAAGGCAAGAAAAAAACGCCATCAAACTATCGTCCAATTGCCTCTCTAAAGTCATGGAAGGTTTAGTCAATCAGCAACTACACAAGTACCTCGAGACCAACAGAATAATTAGCGATAACCAATACTAGCAAGAAAGCCAATGCGGCGTGTTCTGTCATCATTATGCAGGATCGACCATTCCTTCATCCTCGTCAATTGGGCAACTGGGTGTTTCGGTCAACAGCAATATGTCCTGGCTGGCATGACCATGTTGCTAACATCGCAAAATCAGCCTTGCAGAAGCTTGGCGCGCTATTTCGCAACAAAAAATTATACACCGCAGCAGCTACTCTTGCTCTACAAAGCGTAAATAAGACCGTGCTTGGAGTATTGCTCACACATCTGGGGTGCCGCACCTAAGAACACCCTAAAGCTGCTGGACTCCATTCAGAACCGAGCTGTGCGTCTCGCCGGTGACCCGGAGTTGACCCGGGATCTGGATAGTCTGGAACACCGCAGACATGTGGCCGAGATTTCCCTGTTTTATAGATATTTTCACTGCAGATGTTCCCAGGATTTGGCCAACATCATCCTGCCCCCAGCAGCGCCTGTCAGACATTCACGACAGACGGCTAGAGCGCACCCGTCCGTCGTGTTGAAGCACAAGGAAGGTCCCATTTTTGAGATTTTCGTTTATATCTCAAAAACCATGTATCGTACGGAATTTTTTCTAATATGACATGAAGGCGTATGAAATTCTCTACAACTCTCAGTCCATATACCTTTTTCGAATTAGCAACCGTTTGTCAGCTACACGCTCGGGAAAAGTGATAAATAAAAAAATACTCACATTTTTCATCAAACATTCCCTCATATCGTTTAAACTATTCATCTGTGGAAAAAAGCCTCTTTTAGAAAGTTGTAGAGAATTTAATTCCCTTTAAGAATATGAATATATATACATATGCCAGTATATCTCCAACCGGTCAACAGTTACATCAATTGTAAAATTTTTCGTCTTTTTCAGAAGCTGTTTTTATTATTCCTGAGCCATAACTATCGCTTGTGTTTATCGTCCAATAATATGTGTTGCTACACATGAAAGTGGGATATTAAATGCAGTGAACAAAAATCTTTTTACATGAAAAAGAGCAAATTTTATTTTGAAGATAATAAAAATTAATAAATGAAAATTTTTATTATCTTCAAAATAAATTATATAATAAGAAGGTAATAAGGTTGTTCAATTGTCTCAGATGAAGATAGTAGTGTACGGAGGATTTCTGCTGCATAGAATAATTTGGCAAAATATGCCTCCGTTGCCACCATTTGTGATGGATATGTCATCTACGTCAACCACCAGTATTACTACTATCCTGGAATCAGTCGCACTCTGGTATTTGATGGGTACTCGAACTCAGCCAACAGTATGAAATCACAAGAACAGAGGCGACGATACAGACTGAGGAGGTCCGGTGAGATCATTTTAACATGGAACACATCGATACCTGTGAAACAACAGTTTTTGTCCAATCCTACTTCCTTACTACAGACAAAGCTTCAGGAGTATGGGATACAGATTCTACAGGCCACTGATGATGCTGACGTCCTTATCGTAAAGACTGCTGTAGATCAATCCACTTACAGTTCTGTGGCTGTTGTTGGTGAGGATGTAGACCTCGCTGTTCGTTTGATATCTTCCCATCCTAATGGCTCCTAAACTAAAACAATGAGACTGTGCACCCAAAAGATGCAGCAGCGTGGATTTGAACACATCCTGTTCTTACATTCGTTTACCGGCTGTGACACAGCATCTTCAACTTTAAGGAAAAGCAAGGTGGGCTTCTCAAAATTGTACTTGAAGCCACAAACCATCAAAGAAAGCAGCAGTTACCTTTTACAACCCTTCTTCCACTCGCGGCGATGATGAAGAGGCTGGGAAGATGTGCTTCCTCAAATGATATGGGGCACCAGCAAGTCAGCCTCCCTCAACAAATACAGCTTCCAGTCGTTCATGAGGTCAGTGGCAAATATTAAGCCTGACATCAGCTCCCTCCTACCAACTGAGAGCGCAGCTAAGAGCATTCCCGGCGCACCCACCACCAAGTGCAGCAGTGGCTTGAGAATGAGTTGCCCCCTCAAGAATGGGGTTGGAATCATGTAGGAGACACCCTGGTGCCAATTGCAACAGAACATCCACCAGCATCGGAGGTCCTACTGAAAACGACATTTTTTCGCTGTACCAAGGATTGTATTAGTGGCAAATGTGGATGTCGGAAAGCAATGCTGAATTGTTCTGCGGCGTGCCTCCACTGCCAACGGAAGTGCCTTAACGGAGTGCCTATTTAGACGAGGAGGACGATGAAGATGATGTCGAGCCCCTCCAGCAAGAACCACCCATAAATTCTCTGCAACTTTCTAAAAGGGACTTTTTTCCTTGGATTAATAGTTTAAACAATATGAAGGAATGTTTGATGAAAAATGTAAGGTAATTTTTTTTTTATTTTCACTTTTCCCGAACGTGTAGCTCACAAAGAGTTGCGAATTCGAAAAAGGTATATGGAATGAAAGTTGTAGAGAATTTCATACGCTTTCATGTCATATAAGAAAAAATTTTCGTACGATGCACCGTTTTTGAGATATAAGCGATTAAGGCAAAAATGGAACCTTCCTTGTGCTCCCCCCTCCTTGCTCCCCCTCCTAGACGTCAGGACTTTTAGTATATATACTCCTTAAGTACCCAGAACAAGTTCCTGAAACACACTCTACGCCTCATTTTGGGCCATTCGTTGATTGGCCTATATGGGATCGGAATTTTAATACTTTCCTGTCGCACCCACCCACCAAATTGGACCATTTTGATATAAAAATCCCGCAGCAAGAACGAAAGAGGGTTAAAAATCCACTCGTTTTGGCTACAGACTGGTCCAATGCCACTCGCCAAAGCTTGAGACTGGCTTCCCATTATTCCCAAATTCTGGCATCCAGTCGCTTCAGCCAGAAGCGAGTTTCTCCCGCACCGTGAATAGCCAAATGAAATTAGGAACAAATCCTAAAATCCCCGCTACCGGTGCGGCGTGGCGCAGCTCGCAAGGGCGTTGAGACGGCTTCCTTACAAATAGGTAAATTCTTTGGTTTCACTTAAATTCTTTACGATTCAATAGCTAGAATGATCCGTGGAGTAAAAGAGTGATATGGAAAAGAGGTTATCGATATCAAAAAGCGTTTGTGATACGTCAAAATAAGCTGTTTCTGTTACATGTGCTGCATCCTGACTGACCCAGAAGTATTCATTCCCGAAGCTTTCAGAATGGAACGAACAAAACGGCATAGCCCTCAGCACACTCATAAAATGTTCATTTAAATCTGATCACAATCCTCAATCTTCCACCTCTCATCAATGGGACATACGTTTCTACACCTTCAAACGTCTTAGTATCACCAGAAATAATGAAACTTTTTCCTAAAGCAATTTCAAGAGCACATTCGATTGAAAAAGCTGTTAATGTTTTTCGATCCTAGGAATCTGGCTCTATGACCTAGAAATATTCATTCCCGAAGATTTTACACCAGCTACTGTAACAGACAGACCACTGTCACCATCTGAAGACATTTCAGAATGAAGCGATGAAAACAACATAATCTTCAGCAAACTCATAACTCGTTATAATTGGATGAACTCTACCAGTATTTTTATATTTGTACATTTTGTAATGTCAGAGATCATGTCTTCAGTCATAAACAAAGAAAAGTAGTCTACAGCAGATTTAGCATTTTTTGGCAATGGGACGGACGACGCCAGGTAAACCTGGTCGTGATAATTTTAGGTTGGCACTTGGTACCATCTTTCCCAACGTAATAGTTTTGCGGTTTTGAAATAGTGTATTGGAATTGTCTCCATGTCTTGGCTCTGGCTAGACTGGGTCACCGACTTTTAAAGTCGAATTACGTTCGCCTACATGTAGAACTTTAACTTCGTAGTGTAGCTTGTTGCATATCAAGATAGTCACTATTTTGTACTAACATTATCTATTTCACTTTCAATTTCGGACCCCATTTCAATCTCATCACAATCTTCCCTCCACCTCTCATCAAGGCTTGAATGGGACATCCGTTTCGACACGTTCAAGCGTATCACCAGAAATAATAAAACCTCTTTCTAAAGCTAATAAAACACTGAAAAAAAAATAAGGGATTGAAGTCAGATATTCTGACAGAGGTGCCATACCATAATGAATTGGAACAACAGATGGCAAGCAAAGCAAAAGGCGTAAAAAGGGAACCTCAGTAATTGAATGCAACATATGCAAGAGGTGTTATCATGAAGAGGGCACAGCATATGCAGAAATGAGACCGTTCAACTGTGATCAAGCGTACTCTATCCTTGCGGACTCATTGCCTTTGGCACGGCTAAGAGTACGCAAATGCAGGTTTTTTAATTTGAATCATTTTTAATTTCTAATCTTTAGAAGTTCTGCATTTATGTATGTTCCTAGATGTTACTCAAAATATATTTCCACTAAATGCGTTCTGTTACCCGACTTTCTCCTCGAAGAAGACAATACCAAAATCAAAATCAAGGTAAAAATGTAGTTTCATTACGGCATGAAATATGAATGTTAATACTGAATAATATTCTCGTTAGGTAAAAAATAGGAATATTTTGTAATTTAGTTTCTCTAGTATTTTACAATATAATATCAGTTTGTATTTTTAGCCTGATATTATTTTATTTTATCACTGAGGTCTAAAGTGTTTTACAAGTTAAGACATTATAAATTCTAGCAAAGAACACAAATTATCAAGCTTCCATTTCATTCATATGTTGATAACAACATCTTTTTTTATTTTTATTTTTTGTTATTTCAAAGAGAGGAAATATATTCCAACATATTATATTTATGAAGTACTTTCTACAGATATATCTCTCGCATGATATACCTATTCAGACTTTAAAATTTACTAAAATTGTATTTTAATGATTATTTAACTATGTACGTTACCTTTTCGAAAACTCTCTCCAACTTCCCAAGCACTGGTAATCAGCGAATTGACGCACATATCAACAGGTACCAAATTCGCATTAGCGTCTGGATAAGCATGAAGAGTCCTTATAAGACCAACTCCTGCGCCTGCTGCTACTCCTGTGGGGCCGTACATGTTGTTGATCCAGGATTCGATTGGCTCCTTATATGTAGAAACCACTGAAGAAGTATTGATGATTATTTCATAGGTCAAATAATTTTCCATATTAGAATAGTAAAAACGTCATTTTATATATGAAAACTTGTTAAATTATGCAGCCTAGTTAACTGGTATATCCAAAGGTAAATTCCTTCGTTCGTATGACTGTGTTACATGTCAATTTAGCATGAAAACATGTAGCAGATAGAGGTCAAATAAAGTCAGTTATTTCACCATTAATCCTACATCTATTATGCTAGTCTGTCAAGCTAAATATAATGCTACTTATTTGTCTAGATACCTGCATGGTTGTCGTATGACCCTTGCAATTTATCGCCAAGGAGGGGATTATAACGGGCTACGATACCATATAGACGATAAGCAATTTTGCTTGACAAAATGGCGAAGGAGATTTAAATGATATTGGCATAGAATGTAGGGGGAACGTATTCCTCTTGTGATAGTGAAAACCTCATTTTATTTATTGAAATAGACTACAAAAGTTATATAAACATCATAATAGTAGTAGTATCGGGAAAACATGGAACCTAATCCACTAACTTTAAAGCAACTATTTCATACCTATGTCTATACATATTAGATGCACATGAATTCATGTGAACGGTTAATTTTACACACACGGTGTATCGTTCCCGGCTGAAACTACAAAGCTTAGTTGTATATTGGTGTTGTCCCCTTAGATTTCTCTTATTGTGTTGCCTTTCTATGTGGTAAAAAAAGGAACCCTTTGTCTAATCACTTGGCTTATTTTCTTTATTTTCGGTTCTATAATATACCTTGACGGCCACCCTCTGGCTTCGACTTTGCTCATTATGGCTCTTAATTACCTATTTGAGTTATTTTGGGCATCTGGAATATATTTCAGCCTTTCTTGAAGAGTTGTATGTCAAAGAAAACAATAGTCGTGGTAGATTGGTTACAGATTAACAGAGTAATTGGAATGTAATGCATGCATGAGTAGTTATATTGTAAGGTTATTTAGGGAGATCTAGCACTGAAATTGGAACTTACTTTTCAGTTGATGGTCATACTGTGGTAATTGTCTCGTTGATTTAGATTTGGTAATCCATTGTTGTACTTAGGTGATTGCGGAATATTTTAATTTTGGGAATGATATTTGTTAGAAGTATAACTTGTCACTTGTCGGATTTGAACCACGGTCGGTCGAAGAACGCCGCGTCGGGTCCGTCAATCGATGTCGACTCGAGAACCACTCTAAGTTGCGTTGCATAATTGTAGCAAAGTGTGGGATTTATTTCTCATACGCTTGAATTGGCTGACTGTATTGGATTATATCAATGTTTGGCACTCTAGGATTGGTTCTATGTTTCATACAGTTCTGTGGATGTAATTTTTGCGGCATAATTGACAGGTTTCTGGACAAGCGCGTGGTCTTCACGGACGACACTGTTGCCAAGTTAATGTCTTATTTGGCATAATGCTATTAGTGACGTGTGCTGATTGTAATTTTAATTGCCACATAACGCGTGGATTATGTATTCCCAAGTAGCTTCTAACCGAGTCATATCATTTCTATGGTAAGCCCTTTTACCCCTTAAATTGGCGAATCCGGTAGTATGACGTCATAGCTTTCTGGTACTTTGTCACAAATAGTAATGCTGATAACAGGGCACGTTGGGCAGGCGCGATGATGATTCTCCTGGTGTCGTCATTTTAGGGAAAGCCAATTTAATCCTTGTGATCTTGAAGGAACCAGAAGGTTTCAGTGCGTGGCTCTCGAAATTGGGATTTTTCGTCGAGATACTGATATTTAGTGTCAAATATAGAGTGCCCTAGTAAGCGGATTACTCAACGAAGCCCTTGAGCAGGTTTGTGGTCGTCGATGGCTATTCGTCTGATGGATGATTGTAGGTGAGTGAAGGTTTGTAGATTCGACCACCTGCACCCACGTTGGTGATTTGACTTTCGAGAGCTGTCACACTCTTGAACCCCGTTTAACATCTTAAGGTATGTTGGTTAAGTAATTTTGGAATAATTATTGGTTTGATCTCTAATTTGTTGAGGTTCCGTACCTGTTTCCTCCATATGTTGGCTTGATCACCGTTTTAATTTGCCCAATTTGTGTTTCAGGGGTTTTTTCCCCATTTTCCGGTTTTCTTCTGGGTTTCCTACTTTCCGGTTGTAGTGCCTTTTGATCTACGGATTGCCAGTGCCTTCCTGGTTTTCCATACTGCATACCGAGACTCCTTCGACTACACGTGGTTTCAGAGTAACCATCAATTTAACTGCGTGTCTCGTTGACTGGTCCAAGCCTCAACGCTCACGAAGTGTGACTTCTCGATCTTGACCCTCCAGCGATTTGACGAACATCTGGATCCTGGATGAACTCGCTGTTGGCTTGATCACGTATCAGATAAGTTTTATTTTAGGATATTATCTAGTGTTACAGTTAATTTACATTGTTATTTTTTTTACTTATACTGATTTAGGGGCTACTTTAATGAAAATTTCTGGTGACTTTGTTTAATGTTCGAAGTGATTAAGGGGTGCTCGGATAAAATATAGCTTACCTTCAAGTTATTTGGGGGTAACTGAGGTTAACATAAGGTTATTGGCGTGTTATTAGTATTTTCCAGCGTCGTATTAGATTGCGCGTTTTATTTCTTTCTGCGTCCTATTGATGTAGATATCTTTGGAACCGTTTAGGTGTAAGCATGGCTTACCAATGCTAATCTAAATAACTGTTATATTACTAGTGTGGATCGATTAATTCTCATAGTTTCTTTTTCATATTGTATTTCTCTATTATAATTTAATATTTATAGTGGTAAATGATAAACATTTTCGTTCTGACTGATTGACTATCTGATTATAATAATTTTACAAACGGTATTTCATAAACTGAATCATTAAGGTTTAACGTAGTGAATAAGACTGAGGAGACACGCGTAAAGTTGCCGTCGACTTCAGCCAAGCGAGAAAGAGATATAGGCAAAACTTCTTTAGACGCATTCAGCACACTCTTCGGTGTAGTGAATTAAACTGAGCCGTCGCGCGCGACGTGTAACGCTCGGCTATGGCTCATTCGACGAAAGTCGGCGTCAACGATATTTTTCTCAAAACTGGCTGCGAGTGGAAATTTGAGATATGGCACGTTTTTAGGCAACACTTGGGAGCCGCCGACGGTCTATTGTTTTTGACGATCCGCTTTTCCGTTTCCGAGTTATGACGTCACATTTGCGATTTTTCAAAATTTTGCTTTCATGCAAAATAACTGTCGAAAATATTAAACATTTTTATGTAATTTTCTTCACTTACCAGGGCTATTGATAGACTGACTGGTTTGCCTATTCTTAGATTATGAGGCCTTGAGGTCTGGATAGAGACTGAAAGGTCTCGGTCACTTAATGTACAAAAACAGCCCGAGGAGACATGTTAAACGCTTGGCGGGCGGGGGGGGGGGGGGGTCGTTTTATACACGGACGACTCCCAAACTGATGATGGTACTCAGGCAGGTATGTATAGAGAAACCACAGGTTCACGACTTGCTTTCACCCTTAATATTATATATGAGACAGGTCACTACCCCAAACAATAGTTATGCTCTACTTTTATTCCCTTGCCTAAGAAGACCAATGCAAGAAAATGCAAAGATTAGACTCATTAGCATGATGAGTCATACGTTGAAAATATTCCTTAAAATCATACAATAAAGGATATACAAAAAGTGACTCACAATTTGGATTTAGACACGGATAGAGAAGCGATAGTCACAACGCAAGTGCTTGCCCAGAATTGCTACGATCGGAGAAAGGACGTGCGCCTGGTGTTTTATAGATTACGAAAAAGCATTCGATCGAGTACAACACCATAAATGAATGCCGCTCCTCAAAAAGCTTGATATATATCAGAAAGACATACGATGTGTTGAAAACCTGTATTGGCACCAATCTGCACAAGTAAAATTAGGCAATAATATGTCCAACACCATACAAGTTAGAAGAGGAGTACGACAGGGATGTGTGTTGTCTCCGCTTTTGTCCAACTTATATTCAGAAGCAATTTTTCAAGAGGCTTTGGAAGACGTGGAAATGGGAGTCAAAGTTAATGGAGTGTGGATCAACAATGTCTGTTACGCTGATGATGTGATCTTAATCGCCGATAATATACACGACTTACAACAACTGGTCAATATGGTAGGAGAACAGAGTAAATCAATTGTTTAAAATATGAATACCAAAAAGACAAAATTTATGATTATCTTCAGAAACCTGAATGTATTTGAAAACTCCAGCATAACATTTAACGCCCATAGAAAGAGTGGATAATTCAAGTACCTGGGCACCTGGCTTTTCGAAGACTGGACATCGGACAAGGAAATAAAATGTCGCATTGAACAAGCCCGACAGGCATTCTTAAAATTCGGAAGGGTGCTTACCTGTTCCGATTTTGACCTTAACTTAAGACTGAGGTTCGTAAAGTGCTACGTTTGGTCAGTGCTTCTTTACGGTATGGAAGGTTGGACACTGAAAGCGAGTGCAATTAACAAGTTGGAGTCTTTCGAGATGTGGCTGTGTCGCAGAATCCTTAAGATACCTTAAGCTGACAAAGGAAGAAGTTCTAAAACATGTCGACAGAGAACGCGAACTATTTAAAATAACTAAGAAGAGAAAAACTGCATATCTGGGACATATCATGCGAAACGAGAAATATCAATTCTTGCAGCTGATGATCGAAGGAAAGATTGAGGGCAAAAGGGGAATCGGAAAAAAGAAAATATTCTGGCTGTGAAACATCAGACAGTGGACAGGGCTACACGATGTACAGTGGTTGATACACACCACAAAGAACAGAGAAGCAATGGAAAATGAGATCGCAAACATCCATTAGTGGATACGCATCAGAAGAAGAAGAAGAAGAGTTATGCAACCCTGTTCCAGGCGGAGATGTATGTGATCCGCAAAGCGGACATGAAAACCTGTTAAGCTCTGTCGCTTCTTGAATCTAATAGAATAAATTCTGTGCTAGAATCTGAATCAGGGGAGATCTATAGCTGACTATTCCACCAATGAGGCGGCCTAGGCTTCTCTTGGGTGACCCAGCGCCTTGTAGGGTGAGGATCTTTTCGGCTCTGAAGAGAATAGACATAAGGTTTATGTGCGGGGCCCTGTCCTTACAGTCATTTGCACTTGCCGCGGATCGTGAACGATCTGGAATGTATGTGGTGCTTAGTGGACAAGGCATCGTCTAATCATGTTCTTGCCGATTGTCCGGTGTTGACTAGGATAAAAGAGATGCACTTTGAGAGTTGTATGCTGAACTCGGAAAACGTAAGGAAGATCCAGCGTAGGAAACTGTGTGCCTCTGCTAGGGAGGCCGGACTGAATTAGCATGTAAGTGAGCACATAATGGGTTCAAACTGGTGGCCTACGTGCATGGGATCTTTCTCTCGCGTTTCCAGATTCATTCAAGAATAAAGACGCAGGTAATCGAAAGAGGAGAATTGCATGCATTTTATTTCCCAGATGTTTTACGTTCAGGTTACAAAGTTGTAAAAAGATGAGGTTACTAGAAAGCAAAGTATAAAAAATATTCTTTCAGCTGCTGCACTACCAAAAATATTATTACATTTTTAAATATACATTCATCTAAATTTTCTCAGAAAAGCAATACATTTTCCACATTTTTATGTTCAATAAGAAGTCCGCGTTCTAAATTGAAATCTTCAATGAAATCAAGTTTTATCACATTTGGGAACATCCCCTAAACGCGATAATGTAGGCATATTATCCTTAAATATATTCCTCACGGAACACAACTTAATTGTTCTGAACACCTTTTTCCAACTCAAACTCCCACCTAGACGCCTGTATACGTGGAAGTCGCCTAGAGATAATGGCGAAGACGTCATCCTAAGAAATCGAATAGATTATATCCTAGTCAACGCAAGATATAGAAACAGCTTCACAAGTGAAAAAACTTATCCAGGCGCTGACATTCAGTTCTATCACATCCCTCTAGTGGGAGAATACAAAACCAGGTATAAGAAAATAGAACGAAAAGTTCCTAAGAAACAGGATATCAGAAAATTGAAAAACAGAATACTGAAGAACAAAATAAGTAAAGCCCTGAATGAAAACTGTAGAGAAATCGAGGAAAAAGCCAGAAACACGGAAGAGAAAATACATTCACTTATCAAAGTGGTAGAGGAGATCCAAGACAAATTTCTGAATAATGAAGGAAGACAAAACAGGGCGTGGATGACAGAGGAAATACTACAGATGATGGAAGAGAGGAGAAAATATCAGAATAACATAACCGCATACAGGGAGATACACCGTGAAATACAAAGCAGAAAGAAATGGAAGAAAAATGCCATGAAATAGAAACACTGCAACAGAGATTTGATGACGTCAATGTACATAAAAGAGTGAGAGAAATAACTGGAGGAAGTATTAAAGACACTTGGAAAAAACACATAGAGAATTTGTTCTTCGATGAGAGAGAAGATCCCCCTTCCTTATCAACTGAACCTGGACAACCAATGCTAACAAGTGAGATAGAAGCAGCCATAAAATCGTTGAAAGAAGGCAAAGCTCCAGGACCGGACGGGATACAGGCAAAGTTCCTTAAGCTTTTGGATGAAGAGTCAATAAAAATGATCTGCAAAATATTTAACAATATCTATGACACCGGCAATATTCCGAAAGAATGGCTCATTTCTGAATTTATATCGCTGCCCAAGAAACAAGGGACAAAGAAATGCGGAGAATATAGAACCATAAGCTTAATGAGCCATTTACTCAAGCTTTTTCTTAAGGTTATCCATCGCAGAATATACAAGATATGCGAAGAGAGAGTAGCAGACACACAATTTGGCTTCATGAAAGGAGTGGGAACAAGAGAAGCACTGTTCAGTATACAAGTATTATTTCAACGGTGAAGGGACATGAATTGCGGCATTTATACCTGCTTTGTAGACTACCAAAAGGCATTTGACAAAATTCAACACCAGAAGATGATACAAGTACTGAAAGGCACCGGAATGGATGATAAATATCTCAGAATTATACAAAACTTGTACTGGAACCAGACAGCCACCACAAAAGTTAACGCTGTAGATGAAACAACAGAGGCAGTTAACATTCTGCGGGGCGTATAAGGGTGTATCATCTCCCCTCTGATATCCAATCTGTATTCAGAAGAGATATTTAGAGAAGCTCTGGAAAACGATGAGAATGAAATTCTTGTAAACGGTGAATGACTAAATAATATCCGCTATGCAGATGCTACCGTCATATTTGCAGATAGTATAGAGGGTCTACAACAGCTAATGAACAAAGTGAATGAAGTAAGTGAACGATATGGGCTAAAAATGAACATCAACAAAACAAAATTTATGGTCATAAGTAAAGAGAAGAAAGAAAACTGCCAACTATTTATTAAAAATATACCAGTATAACGGGTATTCAAATTTGTCTACCTAAGGTTCCCAGTAAACGAACAGTGGGACCACTCACAAGAAATCAGATGTAGAATAGAAAAAGCAAGAGATGCCTTCATCAAAATGTCTAAGCTCTTCAAAAGCCACAACCTCAAATTAGATATCAAAGTAAAAATCCTGCGCTGCTATGTGTTTTCCATATTATACTATGGCATAGAATCCTGGACATTGACCGAAGCAACACAAAAGAAACTCGAGGCCTTCGAGATGTGGCTCTACAGAAGGATCCTTAGAATATCATGGGTAGATAGAGTGACCAACGAAACAGTACTGGAGAGAATGAGGAAGGAAAAAGAGGTGATGAACACGATTAAGAGAAGGAAACTGGAATATCTCGGGTATTTAATGAGAAATGACTCCAAATACAAACTCTTAAAATCCATTCTCCAAGGAAAAGTGTTTGGAAGGAGGGGACCCGGAAGAAGGGTATCATGGCTCAAGAACCTAAGGAAATGGTATTCAAAAACAACCACAGAACTGTTTAAAGCAGCAGTCAACAAGGTCATCATAGCCAGATGGTCGCCAATATTCGAAATGAATAGGCACTTGAAGAAGATATTCTTCACGTCTAGTTCAATCGTAATTGTATTGAGTACTTCATAGAAAAATCGACTCTAGTTCTGTTTTATAAACACAAAGTCACATAGAAATTTGGGCAATGTACCCAAACTTGATCGATTTCTGGCTTGCCTAATTTATATTGATATTGGCAAGTGTGGTTTTAAAACCAGCAACAAGATAAATATCTTTAAGCTTCTATATATAATATAATCCGGATTTTGAGGATTAATGTTATTAATTGGATCATTATTAAGTATGTAATTTTTTAAATAAAATTCAGAAATTATTTTAAAATTCATGGTTATAGTAAGAATTAAAATGTGGATTCCAGGTCATTAGCTTTGGAATTCAAAGTTCATTTTACAAATAATTTTCAAAATATTTTCAAAAATTGAAAAGGCTCCATAAATATTTTCAAGTAACAATAATTCATTTTGAAGATAGAGCGTTTCACTGTTCTAATACTCGACTGACAACGGCCTCTTAAGGTGCGTACAGACCTGACGAGCCGCGCGCGCGACAGGCACGCGACGCGCCGGCCGCGCGCCTGCTACGCGTACGCGACGAGCACGGTTTTCTCGCGCGCCTGCTGTGAGCCATGTAGAGAGACGCGCGCGCCACGTATAAGTTCTAATTGCACTTCTTCACTGATTTCTCGCGCGATTGCTACGCGCCTACTAGTACACATCCACACTGCGCCTCGCTCTTTCTTTGATCAGCCGTCGAAAAACCGACAGCAGACGGAGAGTGACGCGCCTCGGACAGCCCCGTCCACACCTAGGAATTTTGGACTGTCGCGTGCGTGTCGCGCGCGCGTCGCGTCAGGTCTGTACGCACCTTAAAGAAAGCCACCTTATACGCGCCGATATCAACATTTTGTGCCTTTGTGCGGTTCAGCTTCAACAAACTGATGGAACTCGTGCTGCCTATTTGTGCTATGTGAGAAATAATTATAAATTCTACGAGCAAAATCTTCTATATGATGTGACAATGTGACACATGCCATAGAGGCACGTAAATGCAATGACTGCCAGAGGTATCCTATGTCAAAGAGGCTGGACAAAATCCCTTGAAATTTAGCTTTTAAACCGCTTAGGTATCCCATCATAACCGATGCATTAACCAATCCCAATAATTGTATCAAGGAATTCCATATTTATGGAAAATATTAATGACTACAGATAATATTGAATCAGCAGTGGCCGATTCTAATTCTATTGGTCTAAAAAATGAAGACAATCTTTCCTTGTTTTCTATCATAGTAATGGACAACAATTACTATGCATTTAGTAGTTGATAATTATGTGCACTGGGGTTATATTAGATATACTATTTGCAGAAGTAATGATTTACGAACCTCTGAAGCAAATGATATAGTTTTGTTGTAACGGGTCAGTTTTTTGAGTTCGTTTATTCATTCACCGAAATGTCCAGAATCGGAGGCCTGCAAGTTGTGGTACTATGACGGAATTCATTATTTAGAAACTTGCGTTCGCCCTAATGTTCAGAAGTGTCGATCCAAGTGGAATTATGTCAATTCTGTCTGCGACACGGTAGAGAAATACTCTTTGAAATTCAAGACCGATAATGGCTTGGATTTGCCTTTCACGTAGATCTCATTTTGGCTCGAATTGCTGGTTCCTGATAGTAACGCATACTAATTTTGGGAATGTCGAGTCTCCATTCGATGACAAATCGGGAATTGAGATTTATTCTGGCACGTGTCTCTTAATAAATATCGGGTAGGGTAAGATGGTAGATGGTCGTGGTGGTAGATGTGGTTCGTGGTGGTAGATGTGGTGCATCTGCATCGCCCGGTGAAATGCCACCACATTAGCTTAGGTGGCGTGAAATGTCCCCTGGTTCATGTTTCGTCACCATGCCTTTGTGATACGGTTCTCAGGGTGGAAAGGAAAAGAAAAAATATTGCAGATCAAAATACTCCGGAGGTCAAATAGCCATTCGGGTCTACGCGTGGAGGCTGGCCTGGGACCATCAGGCCTAAACGTCTCCAGGATAGAAAATAGACTGCGATTGGAGATGCATCAACGCAAATATTAACTCGGTCTACCAGCACCTTACATCAAAGAAACCTCATATTTCAGCTCTATCAGAGACAAAAGTGAAATCAGCCACTACACATGTTCGCTTGAATATACCCGGATATGACATTTACTCTCGATTTCGGCATAACTCTGGATTAGCTGATTTTATACCAGACGATTTATGTTGTCAACGAGAAGAAATATACCTACGAACCTAAAAACTTCAATGTCATGTGATTAAAATTAAACACAAATCGAGCAATCAAATTCATATGTTGCTTGTATAGACCACCTTTCGAACACCAATATAAACGGCTTTCTCAAAGCTTGGCAATCAAATCGATTTTCTGCATATCAGCTATCCAACAGCAGAAATTGTCATTGTAGGAGACTTCAACGTACAAAACATCGACTGGTTGAAACAATCCAACAAAAACGACGATGAAGGACGAAAATCCGAGTCTTCTGCTATATGTCACGGACTTACTCAGCTGGTTGACGAACCTACCAGGATCACTGAGCGCTAAAAAGACTTTGCTAACATCATGGATCTATTCTTAACATCTAATCCTGACATCTACACCGCAATTGTCCAACCTCCATTGGGATCTTCAGATCTCCGCAATCTGTGAACTTTCTGTCAAAATACGGGAGCCACAGGTACTCCGAAAGTCTTGGCACTACAAATCGGCAAAGTGTCGTGATCTTCGCGAATTTTATCTTTATTTTCCTTGGAAAGATGTTTGCTTTAAGAGTCAAAACACCTCTGAATCTGCTGATGAGATAACTCAAGTTATCCTAGCTGGTATGGAAGCTTTCATCCCCTCTTCTATGAAACGTGTCTCAAACAGTAAACCATGGTTTGGGAAAAACTGCTCAAGAGCAGTTAATGCTAAAAATGCCTACCGCAAATGGCGCCGAGATCCGACAGCCGTAAATCGAAATATATTCATCCCGACTAGAAACCAGTGTAAGCGGATCATTGACGAGAACAAGGAGGGATATAACGATCAGATCAAGAACAAGCTTCTCAACTGTCCTAAGGGATTAGGATTCTTTTGATTAGTTGCCAAAGCTGTCAATCTGGATTTTCTAAAGACGTCAATCCCACCACTGATCAAAGATGATGGCTCAATACCGGTGTTACCGAACGCAACAATTGAAATGATATGGGTTTAGAATGAATTTGAAACCCCTGAAAAGTTCGTACGTGTTGTTGGAGCTAACTTACCATAGGTCCCTTCAGTTACATATCACAGCACCGGCGATTACAGCACACACCGTTTAGAATGTACAAAAATACGTGCAGGTTTTCTCGGAAAAAACTGTTTCAGGTTTCTCTATATTGAGAGTCGAGCTTGCTGTTATACACTGTGGGCAAAATTAAATTGGAACCCTCTTTTATGCTTAATAACTTTTTTATTTTCAAAGGATTTTTTATCATTTTTGAATATGTTATGGCCTAAGGTATTGGGATTAAAAACAACTTTGCAAAGACGATCTGCTTCAGTGGCGTACAGAAAAGGGGGTATTTCCAAACCAATGTATTTCAGGTCGTTGCAAAAATCGACCAAATGAAATAAAGATGTAAAAATGGGCAAAAAAGCGGTTCGGAATATTGATCATTAAAAAACCAGGTCACTACAAACAAAATAAAAATTTACACTTTAATTTTGGTAAAGCCATGTCTCGTGGACCAAATTAAATTGGATCCTTTTTTAATGCTTAGTGAATTTATTTGCAAAGGGTTTTTCATCATTTTTGGATATGTTATGGTCTAAGACATTAGAATGAAAGAAAACTTTGCAAAGCGGGTCTACTGCATTGGCTTACAGAAATTTTGAATCTACTTAAAATTTTTAAAATTATTTTTTTTTATTTTAATTTACGCCACTGACCCGCTTACAAATTTCTTTTTGAATCTAATATTTTAGGCCATGACATCTCCATAAATTATAAAAAATCCTTTGAAAATAAAAGGTCATTAAGCATTAGAAAAGATCCAATTTAACTAGGCCCACAAGACATGGTTTTTCCAAAATTAAAGTATGAATTTTTGTTTTTGTTTGTATTGACGTAGTTTGTTAATGGTCAATATTCCGAACCCTTTCAAATATTTTTTGCCCATTTCTACATCTTTATTTCATTTGGCCGATTTTTGCAATGACCTGAAATACATTGGTTTTAAACCCCTTTTCTGTGCGCCACTAAAGTGGACCGTATTTGCAAAGTTCTTTTTAATCCCAAGGCCATAACATATCCAAAAACTATAAAAAATTCTTTGAAAATAAAAAAAAATTAATAAGCATTAAAGAGGGTTCCAATTTAATTTTGCCCACAATGTACTTCTATTGTACCCTTCTTCGTACTGCTTCGGGTGACGCGCGACGTTCCGTGCGTGCACGCGTATTTAAAATTTCAAGTAAAATGCGTCTATTAACGCGAATATATGCAAACCGATATATTTAAACAATAATATGTTGCTTGAGCATGGAAAATATGACTGAATTAAATAAGAAAACAAATCTAAATTATAAAATAATTAAACTTACAACTACTTAGATATATAAGAATAATAACCGGAAACGGCCAAAGAAAAAAGAACATTCTTGCCGAAATATTTGCATCAAATTCTACCTTAGATCATCAAGAAAAGACTCCCCCAACCGAGAGTGAATTCCTCGATGTCAGGTCTGGTATTTCGCCAACGCGAAGTGAAACAAATACTCAAAAGCCTAGACACTAACAAGACCACAGGACCGGATGGCGTTCCAGCAATAGTGCTTGAGAAATATGCTGCTGAACCAACAGCTTTACTATGCTGCCTTTTCTCCCTATCATACAGAACTGCATGCTTTCCCGGAAATTCGCTCAAGTGCAACCGATCCTAATAACTACCATTCATTGCCTTAGTTCTCATTATGTCCAAAGTCATGGAGAAACCGATCAACGAACAGCTCTTAAAATATCTCAAATCGGCAGGCATCATAAGCGATTGCCAGTATGGCTTCCGCAAGCACAGATCAATGGGAGATCTCCTGACTTACGTACCTACCTGGGGACCAAAGCCATCGAGAGCTACGGTGAATCTCGTCCAGTGGCTCTCGACATATCCAAAGCATTTGATAGGGTAAGCAAATTGACAGCATATGGACTACCTTCAGCACTGCTTTTATGGCTTTGCAATTACTTAAGGGATCGAAGCATCCGAGTTGATACTGATGGACATCTTTCGGAGGTATTTAAAATCAATGTCGGCGTTCTGTTCTTGCTCTGCACCAATGGTCCCTTAGACAGGCCACACAATTCTATTTACAGCTTTACAGACGACAGCACTCTTATATCCTCATTCATGTCGCAGACTTCAATGATCGCGAGAAAATCAGATTGCTGCCATCAATGAGGATATGAACGCCATCGTGGAATATGGTGAGGCAAATAATGTCCGATTTAACGCAGGAAAGACTCAAGTAGCTGTCTTCTCGAAAAAAATGCAATTGGACAAGTGTGATACATCGTTGGTTTTGGGAGATAGCGGTAACAAATATTCTCATAAGTGAAATCGGGTCAGAAAAGATCGCCCTGTCTCTGTCTCACACATTATCTCTTATGGAAAAAATCTAGATTTGTTGATATATTGATAAGTGTGATATATCGTTGGTTTTGGGAGACCAAAAGCTTCTAAAAAATTAAATAAAAAATCCAGGTCCGTATTTAAAAAAATGAAGTTGATGATGGGGGCCCGGACACGAAACGTCAGATTTAAAATTTGACACTGCCATATTATAAAGGGGAAAAAGTGGCAATAATAATGTTAAATTTATTTTATATTATCTCTTCAAATAAAGTCAGGAAAAAATAAAAATAAAATAGCTGCTTTTCGGTTTTTTACGAATATCTCCGGAACTATTCGGAATTTTTCAAATTTCAAAACTGCATCTTCTTGGGCATCAAATTGCGCAACTTTGCCTTAATTTAACCGACTTCGTATCTCTTACGGTTCCCGAGATCCCCATACATGCACTCGAATTTGTAGCACCCTGTATATCTCATCAGCTCTTACTGCTCTATAAGGCCAGTTAAGACCATCTCAGTAATACTGTTCCCATGTGTGGAGCTCGGCACCCAAACACTTGCTCAAGATATTGGACACTATACAGACGAGAACAGTTGGTCTTGTAGATGACTCAAAGTTGACTAAAGACCTTGATAGCCTTGAAGATCGAAAAAAAACTGGCGGACTTATCTCTTTACTATCGATACTACTATGGAAGGTGTTCGAACGAACCGTCACTTATAGTTCCACCCAGATTTGTACCAAACAGAAACATCCATCAGACACAAGCTGCTCATCAACATACGATTCAGTTGCGGAAGCACTCACCTGATTTTCCTCTGGCTGTTGGTTACTAAAAGGGGTACTTTGATAACACTCAACGTTTGTTTGGAGTTGCCGACATATGCGATCGCTTATTTAACTGTTTGAGGCGAAACACTGCTGCGGTTATATCTTACTTAATTAAAAGACGATTCCTCTCGACCCGTCGATATGCGTACACACGCTTCGTGGTGCTATTTGAGAATGAATTGGTACTTGCCTCATGAACTGCGCACGTGTGAGAATATCCTCAACTGCATTTTAATTTTACACGAAGAGAAAATAACCCGATCCATTTTATACAAATACAAAAAAAGATGCGTTTTCCTTACATAATGTAATAAACCTATAACCATATAAAAAAAAATCTAAAACAAAGTTCGGTGACTGAACAGGCAGTTTAGCCGATTTCGGCGCTAAGCAGTTAACAAACTCTTCACAGGTATTAAGATTATATTTTATTTGGTATTTTGTTTTATTTGCTCAGCATGTAAATGTTCTGTGCCTCGTATTTCAAGTAAAGCCTTGAATATGTTGATGTTTTTAACAGGTTTTTTTTTTCGAAGAAATTTCTTTACTGTGTTTGTGACGAGTCCGAAGGCCTTACGTCTTTCCTTCCTTCGACAGACGAAGTCTTTTTGCGTTACTACCTTTTTACCTACTTGGACCTCAGAAGTTCCTTGCTTTGTCAACGTTTCTATCCTGGAGGGTTCTGGAGTTGCCCAACGGACCAGATCATGAGATATTTAGTTTTGTTACATATAAATTTTCAATTATCTAATTTAAACCATAGTAGTCAACCTTTGAACTTTTATTTTTTTAATTATTTTTATTTCTAACTTTTGCGAACGAAACTCCGCCTTAAGTGAGTTATATTTTCTTGAACAGGCCAGAGTTCCTGACCATTTATTTGTCTTGTTTTAATAATACCTTAAAATCGGAGTGCTTTCGTTTAACTTAAAACAAGTTTAAAAATGAAAAACTATTACTTACCAATTGCTGGTCGAAAAATTCCCACTGGCATATTTTCGGATTCTTGTTTTACCATATCTTCAGCAATTTGTTTGGTGAATGCATATGTATTGGGATAGTTGCCTAGTAGTCTAAAAAAATGCAAAATAATTTAAAACATGCCGTAACCCAAATGGCTATTAAGTAATGGAATTTATTTATGAATGGTATATCGAGGTTGTAGAAAGAATGGGATAATCGTTGAAAACAGCTTTATTTTGTGAGGCTCGACAGACGCATTCATAGATAATTATGTGGCCTATCTAATGCATATACATTACATTATAATTATTTTAGGTTAATAATTAGATTAGACCACAGAAGAAACAAGAATATTACAAAAATATAAGATAATATGCTAGCCGCAAAATTATTTTGATCACTTTTTGTCATCGTTTCATGTTCTGTGATGCCAAAAGTAATAAACCGCAACGGAATGTGATGCTTGTAAGAACTTACTTTGGTGTTACATCATCCAAAATCTTTTCCGGTACATTTTCAGTCATCAAAATCATTTTCTTTCCATCGTAAGGTGGTGGATAGATTTTCTCTTCAATGCATGATTCCGGACAATTTCCATATACGGTCGAAACGTGTATAAATGATTTTAGTTTTGCCATTTCTCTTCCAAGATGAAGGAGATCGCTGGGACTTCTAATATTGATTGCAACTGCCGTTTTAATTTTTTCATCGAATCGAACTGTAGCAGCCACATGGAAAACAATGTTGATCTGTGAAAAAGAGTTAAATAAATTAGGTTGGCATTACTGTCTTATATCGCTGCAAGATGGTCATAGGACCCTTAACCCCAGGAGCAAGATATGGAGATTAAAATACTTATGAAGTCAAGGGTGCCAGAGGTAGAAACAATCACTTATATTAGAAAAAAAAAATTATACATGAGCATTTTCTTACATTATTATTTAGTTAAGGCACTTACGTTACGTTATTAAAGATTATCCTTATTGATTCTAGTATAAACAAATTAAAATCTCTGGCATTAATCAGTCCGCTTATACGGGCATTATAATGGATAGAGGCAATATACCTACCTCATCAATTAACAGACTCCTATCCTGCAAACTCAATCCCAATTCAGGCAAGGAACAGTCGCCTGCTACCCCTACGACTTTATGTCTAAATTTAGGACACTCTTTCCTTAGTCTACTGAATACGACATCATCAAACATCTCATCAACTCTTTCTTCAAGATTCTTGCCCTTCTTATTTCGCACGAGGAGGTAGAGGGTGGAAACGGTGGGGCATGAGCGCAGGAGTTTCTCAACAAGGATTTTACCTGAAATATCAAGTATAATATGTTTCATTTTTTTCTGCCAGAATTATAGCCAACATACCCCTACGTCATATTACTCTGAAAAAATTTAACCCAAAAAGGATTATAGAAATTATGTGCGTGAATACTGACACGAAACAGATTCAAATCTGCCAACTGTCAGTATTTAAGAGAAAACAGATAATCAGATTTCTCTAACATTTTTACTTTTATCGACAAATATTCCGAGTGACAATGTGAATTCCAACAGGCATTTAAAAATTAGGAAAAATGTGCTGGCGTCATCGTCAGATCCAATATAATAAAAAAATTAAGTTTAACAAAAATTCTGCCAAGTGATGATGGCAATTCGCATTTTCTAAGCAGTCGAACTTCAAAATAATTTCTGCAAGGATAAAACTAAGTAGAATCTATTTTACGTAATATTATTTAAATAAAAAAACTGGGTTTTAGAGATCCTCATATTGCATGGCCGGGTTATTTATTGAAATTTAATATAAAATTCACATTTTCTAGAAAATTGAACATTAACATTAGAGCATAAAATTTACGTATGCTTTTTGGATTCAGAATGATTACATCCTTAAAATATATTCCCGCGAACACTACTTTAGTGGTCCAATATCGCTGAACTTAGTATTAGCACCAAACAATGCTAGTAATGAGTGTAAAGTTCCAACGTAAATTTTACGTATAATTGGCATTGACGTTGAATAACCACATATTTTTTACGTTTAGTTGGCAAAAACATGAGTATAATTTTAAGTCATACGTTTATTTCTACATAACTTTACCTTATTTACACCCCAAGATGAATTCGAAGGACATTTTATGCTATTAAAAATATTAAGTGATAAGGATTTAGAGGTTATTTTTGCAGCAAGCGATTTTAATGATGTAGCTGACCTAAAGGACAAAGATCCAGATAAACGTATGTGCCATTAACAAGGTTAAATTAGTTTAATAAATAAAATCATATTACCAATTTACTACATATATCATGACTTGATTCAAGATAAAAAAATATATATTCGTTGCTGATGGCATAAATGTAGTACAGATTTAGGGAACGGTATCCAGGTGAAATTAGACAAGAGTATCGGGTTTCAGTCAGGCCAATTAGGCCCAGTAATTAAAGAATTATTGGTGAACCACTCCGTAAGTAGGTATAAAATGTGCAGGAATAATTCCAAGAATGAATTATGGAGACAATGTAGGGTAATGTAAAGATTATGTTTAAAGGGTTTGAATAATGTATGGAGGCCTTAAAGACAACTTAGGTATAGGTTGAGATGGTTTACTGAAATTGGTTAATATTGACTATACATATATAACAATAAATTACTTATTGATAGGGTTATGAAACTTGCAAATATTTCAAAATCTACCACTGGACAAGTGCCCGCGACTGGCATGGCGTATCGCCCCTGCGTTAAAAAAAGTATCTGTTAGCCTGGTCAGCAACGACCCGCGGCTGAAGTATCTTCCCCGCGTGAAAAAAGTAAAATTCTGCCTGGTCAGCATTGACCCGCGGCTGGAGTATCTCCCCCGCGTGAAAAAAATAATAAAAGCTAAACATCTTTGATGTACTGCAAGTTAATATTATACAAGGTTAGGGTTTCTGGTGCAAGGTCGTGACTTTCGTGCAATTAGGTATAGAGTGTAAAGGTGAACGAATGAGTAAAATGGTTGTAATGTAAATATTTTCGTCGGGTGACATCTCTTGCCACCTTATTGACAGCGGTTTCATGCAAATTCGTCACCATAATTTGGTCAAACATAATTATTGTTTATAAATATTAAGTTGGATATATTCTTTATACCATTAATCGAATTCATTATCTGATAAAGTTGTGTATGATTTTATTGTTGACATTTTTACTATCCCATTTATTGATTGATAAAATGTGTGAGGATTTACATACACAAAAATAAAGGCTACAGAAAAATATTATACACTCTCACTCTACTAAACAAAATACCAATAATCATTTAATAATTCCCATTAGCTATCGCACAATAAATTTGAGGTTTGCAAACTATCTGGGCCCAAAATTTTATAATCTACTACCCAATAATATAAGAAATATTTCAGATAAAATGAGATTCAGTAAACAGAGTAGAATATTTATCTTTGACCACCAGGCTGCATTCTGTACTTTTTTACTTTAATTCTGGGTTACATTCCTTGTTGTACTCTCCATTGGTGTTCATAATATATAGGCACTGAAGATTTGTACATTATAACATGTGAATTACGTTTTTATTTGAGTGGTCCTGATTTAATTTAATTTAAATTTAAAGAGTTTTTAATGTAACCATATTTTATTATACAGTATGCTACATCTATGTAATTGCGATATTGCTATATCAAGGTACATACAAATGCTGCAGCATTTAGGTATCCACACACTCCTGTGATATGTAAATCAATTTAATTGTATTTAATATTTATAAAAAGCAACACTTGTAAAGATTGAATTGAATAATAATAATTTAATAATAATAATAATAATAATAATAATAATAATAAAGTTTATTTGTTTAAATTGTGTTATGATTTATATTTCATATGTTTAACTTTTATTTACTAAATTGATAAACATGGGTGTCATTTTATTTGTTGAAATTTTTGCGGTCCAATTTATTGATTGATAAAATATATAAAGACTTATTTGCTTGCTTGTTATGATTTATTTTTAAATTATACGACTTTTAATTTACTAAAGTACTAAGCTTCGTATGGTTTAAAACTGATAGTGCGCTAGTATGTTCAATATACAAATTTTCTAATTGTTATAAATGTGCTCTTTCTAAATTGGCCTTTTATTGCTATTATTAGATTTACAGAAAAGGAGGTAAGATAGTCGAAGATTCGTTGTGAAAAAAACTTAAAGCTTATTTAAACTCTAAAAGACCCTGGGGCGAACACATCGTAGGTGAAAGCTCGATAATAAAATAAATTGTACAAATGACGATCACAGCCAATTCTATACTCTGGCGTGTCAACACACGACCGGAGTATGGTTGGTTTCAATAAGAACCTATTTATTCGTTTCTTTAAGTGCGCAACCATTACCATTCAAGGGGGCGCCGCCGAATCCTTGTTTTTTTTAACGATTTTAACGACTTTTGGGTAAAAATTGGGCGGGGCACCCCCAAAATTTCCGCATTAGCCTACGGGGGCCTTTTTCGTGGTGGCGCCAAATGCCTTCCTGCCCTGCGCCCTGCCACTTTATAACCCATGTATGTATATGTATATATTGATTAGTAAAACTTTAGCCGACATGGCATAGCATCATAGCAATACGCAACTGACAAACTGACAGACACCTCTAACGTAGGTGGGGTGAAATATTAACCAAATTAAAAGTAGAGGCCTGTCATACAGACCGGCTGACTTGCGCTTGCTGCAGGCTGAAAGGCGGATTTGGCAAAGCTCGGCTGATTGGGCCGAATTGAGAGGGCAACCCTCACGATGTGGTTCCAACTACTCCCTGACTAAAGGGTATTTTGCGCCCCCAAAAAGTATACAGCTAGAAACCAAAGATTCGTGAAAGAGGTTTTTTCGTATAGTGTTTTTCCTCTATTAGCCCCCCTCACACTCCCACTTCCCCCCATGAACCAAAGACAACCTCTACTGCACCCTATTGGTAATGTAAATTAAGTAAATTAATTTGAAGAGAAGGTTCCCATGTAAATGATTTGCAGCATGGTTTTAGTACATTTATTTAGTCATGTAGGGCAACAACAACAGCCCTAGAGGACTGGGTTAGGGGTGACCACGAATAACACTGGAGTAGCAGTGCGAGGAAGCTGCCTCATCGCCCTCTTATTTAGGCTAAATGAATTAAGAATTAATATTGTAAAAGCATAAAAATAAATAATGATGATGATGAAACCCACGAGCCGCCACTGAATAGTATTACCATCATTTGTCATGGGCCCCGGGAAAATCCGTGCGGTTGGGCGGATTTGAAGTTACGCCACTGCATATGAAGGAATCATAAGAAAATATGCCAGTTCTTTTAGAACAATTTCTTTATAATGAATAATAATGGATGGGCCCTGTGGAGATTTAAAAGTTTTTCTTCTTGGAAGGTATCTGAAATATAGCAAATATTGTTGTTCTCTTTGTGAATGCAACAGCCCTGCGCGAATCGTGATTAGGTATAGCATGCTACGTCAGGCACAAACTCCGGGACTAAAAAAGGTTTCCAATGAACCACTAGTTGATCCCAAAATGGTATTACTTCTCTACTTTTGGATATTAAATTGATGAAGAATTTTGTTAAAGCAATGAATCGGACTGGAAGTGATTTACTCGTATTTAAAATAAAAATTTCCGAAAACTAGTGAAGCAAAATTCTTCATCAGCCCAATTTAATATCCAAAAGTAGAAAAGTAATACCATTTTGTGGGTCCGCAATAAGGAAAATAACGGAATCCAAAACATTCATTGGCACATAGCCATGAGACTTGGAGCGTTTTAAATTAGTTGTTGCAAATTTTCTTAGAAATGGAAACGCTGACTTGTAATTGTCAACTTAATGCTTATAATGGAATGGACTTTCATTTCGATATCTTCACCGAAAATTTAAGGGCAGTGAGCGACGAATATTATGGGGAACAGTAAAGCCAAGACAATTCTACCATGGAAAAATTATATCAAGCCAAATGGAGTGCTAGCCTGCGTGCTGATTATTGCTGTACATTGTTTTTTAAGCTTTACTCTCGAAACAAAATATCGCCGTAGAACATTGACAATAACATCCTAATATACAATTGACATTGATAATTATACATCTATGCTTATATTTTCCTAGAAAACAGCAACGTGTTATAATAAAAAACCATGGGTGGTAGAAAAAATATTAGATCATTTTCAGCTCTTCGGCAAGTTTTGCATAATAAACACCTTATTTTGTCCATGTCACAAAAAATAAGTACATTTTTGTTTAATATTGCACCTTACCTAAAAATCCCGTAGATCCTGTAATAAAAACGTTTGCTCCATCGTAAAACTTCTGAATTGGCGTAAGATCTATTTCATTTTCGTAATTTATATCGGCGACATCTTCGATAAAATATGGTGGGGCGGTAGAGAAATGTTTTAAATTGTTTCTCTCGTTTTTAATTGCGGTGTATCCTGAAACAAAGACAAATATTAACTAATTTGCAAAAAAGACTATGTGTACATTTATAGGTTAATATGCAATTTGTTTATTATTAGCTTTCGACTGAAAAAAGTGCATCGGGATATCTTTAAAAAATAACGGAGATAGGGGAGGATGGAACTTCTACGTGGGTCGCCCTATGAAGTTTATACATTTCTCGACTGTCTCAACGACATCTTACTCGGTATTAAATTGCGCAACTTGGACTTATTTTAATCTGCTTTCTGGCTCTTACAGTTTCTGAAAATCCAATGTCGAATTTGTAACACACTATATTTTATTCGATAATTTTTACGAAGCAATGACACTCGAAGCTACATTTTTCGGAATGTCGACTTAACTGGGAATGGATTGATTCTGCAAATTTTAAATCCGAAGAAAACTCTACTTTAATTAATTATGTTATAACGGTTTTAGCTCCAACTGTCTCAAATTTGTTCCGTTTACTTACCTAACAAATTTGCCCTAAATATTTCATTTACCTCGTATTTTTCCATGTTACTGGCCATAATACTGTTCAAATGTTACATTAAGAGTTTCAAACAGGTACTAAATAAGTACCTACCTAAACCTTGTCAAGCAGTATCTAGGTGCAACACATATATATTATTAGCTAATAGCTTAGGCCTTATTTAAAGATAATATTGCCGTTAATAGCTTATACGCTATTAACATTGATAACGTTTGCTACTATCCTGGTCTGTCTCAACTACAATTTCAGTAATGTTATTTATCAACTACGTAAATTAAAAAAAATAATAAAGTGTAATAAAATACCTATACACACACACATATATAGGTACAGCCTGTTCAAAATGAAGCCGGCACCATTGCTAACTTTCTTATTATAAGAGTTACGAATGTGACTAAATTAGCAAAGTAGTGTAGTTTTTGTAGGCGATTATTATGCCGATGTCAAAAAAAAAATTGAACATCAGAATCACGTGGTATTTACAATAATGAAATTTTCTTAAATGGAAAGACCCTATAACTGTTATAGCAGGCAGCGAAATTCTAAAAAAAAATTTGTCTTTAACTACAAATAGCTAAAATTAATAATAATGGAGATATCTACATTGAAAAACCGGACAAGGTTGACAGCCTGTAAAATCTAAACGGCTAAAGATAGAACAAAATGGTTTGCACCTTCCTATCTTGGTTTTTCATAAGCTATCGTTTGCCACTAATTTTATATTTAACTAAAGGTTAAATTTAACCAGATTTTTTTAACCTCTGGTTAAATCTAAAGTTAGTGTCATACGATAGCTTATAAAAAACCAAGATAGGATAGTGCAAACCATTTTGTTCTATCTTTAGCCCTTTAGGTTTTACATGCTGTCAAACTTGGTAAAAAAGGTCTTAGGCCCGGTTTTTTAATGTAAATATCTCCGTTATAGCAATACATTTTATAGGTGGGTACCTTTCCCGAACCTAACTTCAAACACAAGCCCATGTCAATCAGCGTCGTTATAGACGAACGGTAAGATGTTAACTCGTACCCCCTCTGGTAGAATATTTAAAACTCTGAAGAATGTTTCGTAATAAGATTTTGATATATATCGGTTCTCCTTCGCAGGCAGTAACCACATACAAAATCGATTTCTGTACTCGATAGTACCCTTTAATAAAAGTATGGCGTTTCTTGGTCTATTCT
>MU183726.1:333397-383574 GCA_016904865.1 Pissodes strobi
AAGTAGTTCCCTTTTAATTAAGGCCAAACGCTTCTCTGGGAACCAAGTTCGAACCTCCTCTATAGTGATGTCAGTGTAAAAGTAAAGTGAACCATAGATAAAAGTGAAACCTAATTAAAGCATACCAATATATCTAAAACGAATTATAACGCTCATAACAATTTAAACTAAAAGTAAACTCAAGGGAGCCGAATAGGTCGAACCCAGTCAGTCCTCATCGAATGGTCATGCGTTCTACGCTATTCTAGTAAATTGTATTCAAACATAGTCGTCATTCTAAGTGCATTCCTTCCTGTATCTGAAGACCAATATACGTACAGTTTGTTTCGAATTAAGCGAGTCGTTATTCCATCTGATATACAACCCCCAGCTCAAGGAGAAACGCCGCCAGTAATCCCACTCAGTAGTACGCACCAGGGAAGCGCCCAAAATCCTCTTTGACAATATAATCACATGATTGTAGGTCATTTGCCTCAATTATCGCATGTTTCTTACCGTGATATATCATTTTAATTAATGACTATAGAGTTTGGCAACTGTAGGTATTTTGTCTAAATTACCATGTATGTGCCGTTATGTATCATTTTAATTAATGAATATAGAATCAAATGACAATCGGTCATTTGCCGTAATTACCGTATATAGCTTATCGTTATATATAATTTTAATTAATGAATTTATATTTAAACAACTATAGGCAGTTTGACATCTACCGTTTATACTCTCTTTAATTCTCGTTTCATTATTGATCTAATTACTTTCACATAACTGAAATTTACTAATTTAATTTGTTACGTTGATATCGGGATCGGCTTGAGCTCAATTCGTTTACCTACAGATATTTAACGGCTGTATATGTACAGGGTGTCCGGTTATAAATGTAACCCCCCTTTAACTTTTTTATTTGCCCTCGTATAAAAAAATGTTAAATACAAAAGTTGTAAGGATTTTCATACAGTTTTCTGCGGTGTTACTAGAAAAACAATTGAACATCGAAATTCTACTGTACAGATTAAATTAATATTTTTTTTAATGGCACACCCTGTATATTTTTCTGTGTATCGATAGAGCTCTTTCAGACGAGTTCGGTAATATAAGGTTTGTTGGGTCTAGCTATAATAGTTACCACGTAAATTGCAAGAATGTCGGGTATCTGATTATTACTGAACCCCTCTCCTAAATTATTTATGGTGAGCTAGAAAAAAATTCTTCCTTCAGAAGCTTTTCTGATGTTCAATTGTTTTTCTAGTAACACCGCAGAAAATTTTCTGAAGGAACCTACAACTTTTGTATACAACATTTTTTTCTAGCTCACCAAATAAAGAATTTAAGAGAGGGGTTCAGTAATAATCAGATACCCGACATTTTTGCAATTTACGTGGTAACTATTATAGCTAGACTCAACAAACCATATATCACTGAACTCGTCTTAAAGAGCCCTACCGATATCCGGCAGAATATACAGGGTGTACCATTTAAAAAAACGTTAATTTAATTTGCACAGTAGAATTCCGATGTTCAATTGTTTTTCTAGTAACACTGCTAAAAACTATATGAAGATCCTTACAACTTTTGTACTTAACATTTTTTTATACGAGGGTAAATAAAAAAGTTTAAGGGGGGTTACATTTATAACCGGACACCCTGTACAGGGTGGCCCGTTTAAGAGGGGCCTATACCTTATCTCGAAAACTACGGAGGTGGAAAAAAAAATTAAATACAAAAGTTACTCCTAATAAAATGACCTTTATTTTTTTTGTATTGTTTTAATCGTCACTTTTTTATATACAGGATGGTCAAAGAAAGTTACACTTTTTTAAATGAAACACCCTATATTTTATTAAATTTTTTGGTTCTACTTAAAATTCTAAGCATATTTGTTGTATGATGTTATACCTCTAGAGTTAGTAGTTTCACAGCTATAAACAGTTGAAAATCTGTACTTTGGCTACTTTTCACCTTGGTAGCAGGAATACCATTAAAGATGGAGTAAAATTAATTCCACATTCCTATCTTAACTTTCCAAGAGCTATCTGATGGTGCTAACTGATGGTACCTACAGAGGTACCAGATTTGGTACCCATGGTACCACCTGCCAATTAGTACCGTCAAATAGCTCTTGAAAAGTTAAGATAGGAATGTGAAATTAATTTTATTCCACCTCTAATGGTCTTCTTGCTACCAAGGTGAAAAGTAGTCAAAGTACCGATTTTCAACTGTTTATATCTGTGAAACTACTAACTCTAGAGGTATAACATCATACATCAAATATGCTTAGAATTTTAATTAGAATCCAAAAATGTAATAATATATAGGGTGTTTCATTTAAAAAAGTGTAACTTTCTTTGACCATCCTGTATATAAAATAGTGACGATTAAAACAATACAAAAAAAAAATAAAGATCATTTTACTAGGAACAACTTTTGTATTTAAATGTTTTTTCCAACCCCCGTAGTTTTCGAGATAAGGTATAGGCCCCTCTTAAACGGGCCACCCTGTACAGGGTGATCCCCTATAATGTCGCCCCCCTTTAACTTTTTTATTTTAAGTGTCTCAAAAAAATTAAAAGTATGGTTATGTAGGTACTGAAAAATACTTTTTTCTGCGTATAAAAAATATTGGAAAAATGATCAGTATACAGGGAAAAACAAAAAGTTAATTTTTTTTTCAATGGAACACCCTATATATGAATTTATTTTTCGATTGCTCGTAAAATTCTAAGCATATTTTATGTATGATGTTATACCTCTAGAGTTGGTAGTTTCACAGCTATAAACAGATGAAAAGGCTTGGCTACTTTTCACCTTGGTAGCAAGGAGATCATTAGAGATGGAGTAAAATGAATTTCACATTCCTATCTTAACTTTCCAAGAGCTATCTGATGGTGCTAACTTATGGTACCTACCGAGGTACCAGATTTGGTACCCATGGTACCGCCTGCCAGTTAGTTTGGGTTAGTTTGGGTTAGTCATTAGTCATTTAGATAGCTCTTGAAAAGTTAAGATAGGAATGTGAAATTTATTTTACTCCATCTCTGATGAGCTTCTTGCTACCAAGGTGAAAAGTAGCCAAAGTACCGATTTTCAACTGTTTATAGCTGTGAAACTACTAACTTTAGAGGTATAACATCATACATAAAATATGCTTAGAATTTTACAAGGAATCGAAAAATAAATTCATATATAGGGTGTTCCATTGAAAAAAACTTAACTTTTTGGTTTTCCCTGTATACTGAACTGATCATTTTTCCAATATTTTTTATACGCAGAAAAAAAGTATTTTTCAGTTCCTACATAACCATACTTTTATTTTTTTTGGGACACTTAAAATAAAAAAGTTATAGGGGGGCGACATTATAGGGGATCACCCTGTACATATTTACCTCACTTCTTATTTTTTTGACTTTGTATTATTGAGGCCTGTTTATTGGTTTACTGATATTGTTGCTGCCACGGGATCGATTTAGGTTAAGTTTGGTATACAATCGTTTTATTTATACCTGCATATATTTACTGGCTATACTTATACAATAAGATTTGGGCAATATTAAGGTTATAAGACATAGTTTAACGAGTAGCAACTTGTGTTGCTTTGATTTATTATTCTTGTAATATCGGTGAGATACCTTACAAGAGAATCTTCTTATTGGTTTAAGAGCGTAATCATAACCTCAATTTGATGTGAGATATGATTAATTGTCCTGAAAGAGTTGGTGTCAGTTTACACTTTTAAATAAATAAGTTATTTGTAATCTTGATGTTTATTTTGGTAAACTGCAGTCAAAATAAAAACTAATCTGTGTATTCAAAATATTTCAACGTTCTTTTACAGAGTATTTTTCTATATTTTATTACTCCATTTTCAAGGATCAATAATCATTGATAAATTTCTTCTAAAAAAAATTTAGTGACGCCCTATATTAAACGCAAAGACATTAGGACACGCCTTTTAAAAAAATTGAACCCGCTGAGTAAACCTGGCATATGGACCACCTAATCAACAATTAGCAAATAAGTTACCATATTTGGACCCAACGCTTAAGGCTTGTTACAATATATATTGTGTGCGTTGATGTTCTGTATATAGAATATTTCAGTCGTCGATTCTGTGTTTTCTTAAGGTAGCTGCTTGTTTTGGAGCTCTAGTGAATTGGATCCTTGTATTCATCAAGTCTAGATGATCGTAAGAACTTGAGTACTTGTTTTTTACCAAAAGGCCAGCTAATCCATAGTTTTGGTTTTACATTTGCTGTTTCTAGTATTTTTTCTCGAAATAGACTATTAATCGGTTTGTTGCTGCTGGTGATAGCGATGATCGCTGTTCCATCAGTTTGTCTGTATGTTTAACTACAACCGAAAATTATTGTAAAAGAAATGCCAAATTATGTGAGCGGGCGGGTATTCCTCATAACTCAAAAATAATATTTAGGAACCTTTCAAATTAACTGTTCATCTTCATGAATTCGATGTTTCAAGATATACCAAACAACGCTGAACCCAAATCTTCCCTACTGCTCCCTTTCGAAAAATGCATGGCTATACCAATGCCTTGTATTGTTCCAGTTAAATATGAATATACTGGAAACGTAAGAGTCAATGGTACCAAATAATTTTCTGGCAGTATTGATCTTCATATGGTTCAAATTTGTATTTCCACAATATTGTTTGGACCCGAGACTTGTTCACCATAGTGCATTTTTCTATAGCTCTACATGACCTAAATTTTTTGATTTCGGCCTTTTTGCGATTATCTTTACGATATATTTTGGGGTTCGGTCATTTAAGTACCCCATATTTACTAAATATCAGTCTAGATCAAAACAACGTTGTCTTCTCTCAGAGTAACTAAGCGAAATATAGAAAACAACAAAAGCTGCACAAATATCCACATTAAAATACATTCCAAAGCTACATGCAAGTTTCCATTGCACTGTATACGGCATATCAACACATAATTATTACGAAGAGCAGTTTTTACTATTTTGTTATTTTAACACGTAGCAGAGATAACAGAGACCGCCAAAAACTTTTTGGATTTTAAGGACTTAAACGGATATAAATATACTGTTATAATACAACCTTTCTTCTTATAAGAATGTATTTCACTGCTGCGAAAGCCACACTAGATCCTATAGCTCACGGTTAACGACATACTTTAACAACTGCAACTTTTTCCGCCGCTTGTTTTTGACTATATAATTTAAATAAAATTAAATTGGGAACAATGGAATTCCTAACTATAGAGACATTTTGGCTAAGTTAGTCATTAAGCCACAAATTAACTTTACTAAATCATTTACTCAACCAACTTTTTAAAATATATGCCAATTTAATACAGTCAATTGAATGTTTCATTTGCTTCCTCCCTCTTGAGGACCTGAAACATGGAAGTGAAAGTACATTTGATAATTTCACAAGGTTAAGATCAAATGATCGATTTTTAATGGTCTCTTCCGAGGTTCATTCTCACTGATTGGGTCACGTTATGACAGAGAAATTAAATGAACTGATCGGCTGGGTCAGGGTCACTGCCAATGTTTATATGAATACTTTTACCCGTTTAGGTTAATTGTAGCTTTGATAACAGGTTAGTGTTAAATCAATAATTCATCTTTTATTGAAGGCAATAGGATACGGATAAAGAACCGTTGTTTATTAGTCGCGGGGAATCTCGTGCTAAATTATTAGCTTTTGTTAAGGTAATAATTGTTAAGGATTGTTCTTGTTGTATTATTTATGAATTAGACATACCTACTCATTGATGCCAGCCGATCTTGGATCAGGAAATTACCTTGGAAATTATTGTCATATTTTCGATAAAACTAAACGTTATTAAATTTCTAGTAAATTTGTGAACAAGCGTTACAAAAAAGATTATTTAAAACCTTGACCAGTGAAATTGACTGTCAGTACTTCTTCACTCTAAAGTTCCATAGTTAAGTAGAGGTTGAGTGCTGAAAAGTTTCAATGATGTCCTATCTACAATAATTCAATTTTTCAAATAATACGATGAACCGATTCCGGAACTGCAAAATTAAATCTGGCTTAAAGATTTTGGTTTTCTTGTAGACATTATAGAAAAATTTAATGAACTTAATATTCAGTTTCGGGGGAGAGATGAAGAACTAGCGAAAATGTCTTCTGATACAAAAGCATTTATCAAAAGCTTGAGTTCTTCGTGCCAATTGAGGACCCAAGATATTGATAGCCCCAAATATGAAACTGATGACGATTATGTTGGTAATTCTGAGATTTCTGCCAGAGATACACATTCTTCCAATAATGCTACACCAAATTTAGTTTAGTTAGTTCCGTGGAACGAAGCTGATGATAATTTTTCACCACGAACGAAATTGCGTGTCGTGTCAAAACTCGAAATGGCGAAAAGTGTAAATTCAATTCGCTTACCCTGTATAAAAGGCAGCATTTCCAAAGTCTCTTCTAATACAGTTTTTGCGTGGATTCTCGTCATATAATCGGCCTTTCTATTAAAAATGCTGTTGAAAACGAAAAACCTTAATTTTTGTTTTGACCTAGAAATCGATGTTTTTACTTCTACCCGGAAAAGTCCATTCTCTTGGCATTTTTGAAGCAGAGAAGCATTTAAAGGGTTTTTCTGCTAGAAAATCCTTACCGAACTGTCATCTCAGTTTTTTCAATGCTCGCGACCTTTTTCAGCGCTAGAATGATCCAAATTATACGCTAAAACGCTACTGAGTTCGCCGATTACTGACACCAGATGTCACATTGCGAATAGTATTTTGTTAACAAGCTCTAATAATGTGCATTTTAAGATCTTTTACACAAATAGTGCACTATGTGAAAATCGACCTCTCCTATTGGTCAATCCATATCGTATTACAATATGTCTTCGTGATGCAATCAATTTCTGTTAAGAGCTTTCGTGGTGTAGAAGTTTAGACAGCTGGGTCTCATCTCTGGACGGCCCGGGTTCAATCCCCGTTGCTTTTTTATTTTATTTTTTAAGATTATGTTTCTAAACAGTTTTTTTCTTGATTTTGGGTATGTCTTGGGTTAGTTTGGGTTCGCACCTGGATAGATTTCTTTTCTTGAGCCCCGTAGCGAGCGAAGCGAGCGGAGGGCCATGCAGATCGACCAATAGGAGAGACCGATTTTTATATAGTGCACTATTTGTGTAAAGGATCTTATAATCCCCATCCCCGTTAGTAAATATGCCATCTTATAAACTTTCAATGGTACACATGTGTTACAGGTTTTGGGATCAATTTATATGTACCTAAATCATATAAGTATTTGTATTTTTATTGATATTATATTTTGCTTATCCGTACTATTCGCTATTTTACAGGTATGGGATGGTATGCCTAGTATTTTTCGATGGGTTTAAGGTTCTTGGGTGCTCCTTAGGTTTGACACAAGAGCACAAGTGTTTTGTGTACACCCTACCCGATTTAACCTAAACTTATCTTATCTAGTCTCCGCCGATATAACCCCCGGCCTTCGGCACCTAGGCTGCTACTAGGCGCCTTGGAACCCATAAACTATCATTGGCAATTTAAGGTAGTGCCCACCTGGACACCCCGTAACTCTGTGGCTGCAGTCGGTACCAAAAAAAAACAATCAACCGTACTGACTTGCAGCTATTTGGTTAGCTACTTAACTCGCTCCAAATAAAAGCCCCAGCTACACAGAATTTTGGTGGTGATGACGAATGGGAGTAAAGCTCTCCTCTACAGGCACCCCTTGAGGAAGGAAACAGCGTATTTTGTTCCGGAATTTTCCGCACGTGGGCGTGGCCAGTTACCGAAAATAATTCTTGACTTCAGACAAAATCCCACAAATCCACAGTCAATTAATTCACTACACCAAACCAGTAACTATGCCAACTTCTATAGCCCGAAATAAGATTAACCCCGTATGGGCGAATTAGAAATTATTAAACTTTTTATCAGGCCTACGCACTACCTCCTCTTTGGAGGGTTTACCAAGAAAGAGAACGAAGTCAAGTCAAGATCGTCCATCTCGATATAAGCGTCTGGGTGCACCGGAATGGACTTCATCCTTTATTGGGATATTGCGATATTCCGCGCATGGGCATGCGTAATGCGTGTAAAGCTTTTGGCACGCAAGGCTTTTAGTTTTTGGTCAGTTGCTCCCGGAGTCTGGTGGTCTAGTGGTTAGATTGCTGCGCTTGTGAATCTTGTGATATGACGGCGCAAGTTCGATTCCCGTCAGTGCCGACATATGTTTTTATCTTTTTTAAAGTTATGTTTATTCCTTTTTTAAATTTGAGTTAGAATTGGGTTAGTTTTGGTTAGTTTTGTTTGATTGTAATAATGTAGAACACTGTTTCATGCGTGGACAGATGTTTTTTTTTAAGTTATGTTTATTCCGTTTTTAAATTTGAGTTAATTTGGGTTAGAATTGGGTTAGTTTTATTGTTATAAAGTGGAACATTGATTTTTGCGTGAAGTGAAATAATAGTCAACGTTTCATAGGAATCATGTGATATAAATGCGTGGTGCCAGAATATCGCAATATTCCAATAAAGGATGAAATCCATTCCGGTGTACCCAGACTCTTGTGTCTCGATTGCCAAGTTCAATGTTCAGGGTTAGAGAAAAATTGGACCTATAAGTCAGCTTTACATTGTCCTACGATAACACGTAAAATACAACAAGATCCTTGCCACCAAATTTAATATCATCTTCAATATGCAATAAAATGTACAGGGTGGCCAACTAAGAATGCCAGGTACTGTATCTGGGAAACTATCCATTGTAGAGACTTGCGGCAAAAAATGTAATTACTAAAACGGTCAAGAGAAAAACCTGGAAAATATTTTTAAGTTTCTAAAATGATCACCAGGGGGCGTAACTGCAATCTTGAATCAAAAAAGTGATGTTTCTGTGAATTCCGCTATATTAACCTAATAAAAAAATTCCACATGTTTGAAGTTGAGGATAATGTAAAACTTTTTTGTTTAATGCTTTTTGCTGTATCTCTAAAAATAAAGTGGTGGGGGGTATTCAAAGTTTTTTTTAAATAACACCCTGTATCTGCGAAACGTCTAAGCCGATTTTAACAAACTTGGGTTAGTTCAAAGGAGCTATTCTTGGGATACAAATGTTGTTATATTTAAAGTTTCGTTAGTTTCACATGTCGCCGCTAGAGGGCTATTCTCGACATTCCGACAGAAATGGTTAATTTTCTCAAAAAAATTAAATGCATTGATATGATTTTTTTCCCATGAAAAAGTAGCTAAATAATGGCTAAACAAGCTCGTGAAAACCGCATCTCGATATCTTGTTCCTAACCCAAAATATAGGCATAAAAAATTATTACTTACGAAAATGTCTTGTACATACGTTGATAAATAAATAATAAATAATAATAATAATAATAATAATAAATCCCTTAAATTTTTTTTACTATATTTATCTCGAATTTTCTCTTTTATAAAAGTTGTGGCCCTGAAAAGGACCGATTTAAAAAAGGAAGGTTCTTAGTACCCACGCAAATGCTCGAAATGCTGACCATCACGCTCTATGCATTGCTGAAGCCTCTCATGGGTAGACAAAACTGAAGTTTCAATTTCGGCTCTCGGTATGGTTCATATTGCAGTACGAATCCGGTTTTTCAAATCTTCTCTGGTCGTCGGTTGAGTCTGGAACACGATGTCCCATAAATAAAAATCCAGACAAGTTAAGTCTGGTGATCGCGGAGGCCATGGAAACAGACTTCCTCTTCCAATCCACCGCTGTTGAAATATTGCATCGATATGCTCTCGCACATTAATAGCAAAATGTGCTGGGCAACCATCCAACTGCAAAAACAAGTTTTGCCTCGTTTCCAGAGGCACATCTTTTAACAACAACGGTAATTGATTGGCCAAAAATTCAAGAAAGACGTTGGCATTAGGGGTTGCTCGAAAAAATATGGCCCAATAATTTTGCCTTTCAGTACGCCACACCACACATTTAAACTCCAACGTCCTTGGTGCTGAACTACAAGCATCCAATGCGGATTTTCTGCAGACCAATAGTGCATATTATGCAGATTGACTCTCCCATCACTATTAAAAGTGGGTTCATCGGTCCAAAGAATTTGAAATAAAAATTCTCTATTTTCGCGTATCATACCTAACATCCAATGGCAATAGTCCAACCTGCGATCAAAATCTTCCTCATTCAAAGCCTGATGTAGAACTACATGATATGGATGCATTCTAAAAGTAATTAAAAAAAAAGTTTCAACAAATACCTATATTGTGATAGCCATTAGAACTTACCTATGGTCCTTCAAGATATTTTGAACCGTTGTTCGTGCTATGTTCAACTGAAGCGATAACGCTCTTGTGCTAACATGAGGATTTTCTTCAATATACCCCAGTTACGTAGTTGATATTTTCTTGTGTTCTTCCAATTTTTTGCCGTTGAAACGCAGGCCGAAAACTACCATTGGCTCGTAAGCTCGCCACTAATCAGGGAAAAACTCTCACATCGCAAGGACGTCGATTTGGATAACGGGCCGCGTAAACTTTTTTAGCTACTGCGGCATTTTTAAAACATTCAAAATAAACCGCAAGCATATCAACAGCTTCATCATTTGTGAAACGCATTTTGTAAACACAAAAATTTCTCAAAATAAAGCGAAACTATTGACAACTATTGACAATTTGAGGAAGAATTATTTGTATTCTCATTTGTTTTCTTTCCATGGCCTGCTTCTATTAATTGTCTACCCATGAGAGGCTTCAGCAATGCTTAGAGCGTGATGGTCAGCATTTCGAGCATTTGCGGGGGCACTAAGAACCTTCCTTTTATAAATCGGTCCTTTTCAGGGCCACATCTTTCATAAAAGAGAAAATTCGAGATAAATATAGTAAAAAAAAAATAAAAATAAAGGGATTTTCGTAAGTAATAAAATTTTTTGCCTATATTTTGGGTTAGGAACAAGATATCGAGATGCGGTTTTCGCGAGCTTGTTTAGCCATTATTTAGCTACTTTTTCATGGGAAGAAAATCATATCAATGCCATTAATTTTTTTGAGAAAATTAACCATTTCTGTCGGAATGTCGAAAATAGGCCTCTAGCGGCGACATGTGAAACTAAAGAAACTTTAAATAATACAACGTTTGTAGCCCAAGAATAGCTCCTTTGAACTAACTCAAGTTTGTTAAAATCGGCTTAGCCGTTTCGCAGATACAGGGTGTTATTTAAAAAAACTTTGAATACCCCCCACCACTTTATTTTTAGAGATACAGCAAAAAGCATTAAACAAAAAAGTTTTACATTATCCTCAACCTCAAATATGTAAAAAATTTTTATTAGGTTAATATAGCGGAATTCACAGAAACATCACTTTTTGAAATTCAAGATTTCAGTTACGTCCCCTAGTGGTCATTTTAGAAACTTGAAAATATTTTCCAGGTTTTTCTCTTGACCGTTTTAGTAATAACATTTTTTGCCACAAGTCTCTACGATGGATAGTTTCCCAGATACGGTACCTGGCATTCTTAGTTGGCCACCCTGTACTTAAAGCTGTATGATGATCCTATGTATTGCTGGCAGGATAAAGAAAACCGACGATAAAATCATTATCCGCAATGACCAATTGAACAGAAACTACTTCATTCCGGCCTACGTAAACTCCTGATATCAAAAACGCTAACAGTATAAGTAACGCACCTTTAGCCAAAAGCCTGCGTCTCTGTTGGAACCACCTACGAAACAACCGGGTAGTGTTGCCAAATTTAGCGAACACAACGCAACCACTAAATCATCTTGCGTGCGTACATCAAGCGAAAGCTGATGGTAGGATATCATTAAATAATGTTGTTTTTGTACACCTGACAACATTCCAAGAGTACCCCTCAATAGGCAACCAACAATTAATGTCAAGTAAGTTGTCTAATCTCAGCTGAAGGCGATCATATCAGAAATAAACATTGACTGAATTTTTAACTTTTCCTATTAAATTTTGAAACAAATCCAGGAAAATAACCGACAAACTCCGAAACCAATATATTTGACATCCATGAAGCTGTTTTAATGTCTATTATCACCGAGAAGGTGATTATTCGGAAGGTAAGAGAATTATTGAATGTTTTGAAATATACTGCTATAAATGCTTAAAACTACGAAGGTTTCCTCAAAACGATGGCCAGAATACAGTACGCTTTATTGATTGATTATGTGCTAAGCCAGTGAAAATGTTCATAAAGCTCGATCGATCCTATAAACCAGCCCGAGAAAATCAAGTTACGTATACGACTACAGAACTATCAATTTTCCCTGGAAAAGCTCGATAAAAGGCTAGGGTTATACGACACCCATGCAGGTATCTAAACGAATAAGTAGTATTATATTTAGCTTGATGGACTAGAATAATAGATGTAGGATTAAAGGTGAAATAACTGACTTTCTTTGGCCTCTATCTGTTAAAGTCTATACAATTTCAATTTCTTATAGATTTGCATTGAAATGCACGAAATAAAAGTCAAAATCCTTATTGCCGGCTCCTCGTAGATAGTCTACGTTGACTTGAGAAGTCTGTGGTCACAAAATGTGGGCGGTATTAGAAAACTAGCATATTTGATTGGGCCCTGCGAAATTCCTTAATTGTTTTTAGAGTTAGAGCATTTAAATCATATGATTTTAACGTCAGTTAGTGCCGTACCGCGTGGTTTCAGTTTACGTGTTTTGACAAGTTTGTTTTGTTAGCTTTGTACTTTGTTGTTGTCTTTCTGATTATTGTTGGTGTGTGTATTTTACCTCTGCTTTTATTACATAACTTTGCTGTTCTTGGAAATCAATATTTAGCTAATCAAAATGGCGTGCTGGAGACCTTTCGATATTTCTGATGGTGAATCGGAATCTGAAAATCTCAAAACCAATGCCGTTACAAAGCTTTTAGAGTTTCGTAATAAAAACTTACATATCCAAACAAAAAGAATTATTTTAAACGTGTATAAATGTTTGGAAAGTGGAAATCATGAGGCCTCAGAATATGAAATAGTAAAAAGAATTTGTGAGCTTGCTAAACTTTCACGCTCTACAGTTTAAAAAGTGATTAAGGTAGGAGATATCATGGACCATTCTTTAAAGCGCAAAAGATCCGACTAAAAGCTAAAAAAATTGATAATGCTTCCAAAGAAGTTATGCGCCGAGTAGTATATTAATTTTACAAAGACAGCAAAGTCCCGACATTGAAAATGATTCGAGATAAATTATCGGATTACCAGAATTATGAATACAAATCTCTCGCCACTTTGCGTAATATCTTACTCAATTGTAGTTTTAAATATAAAAAATTGGATAAAAGAATGGTTATCATGGAGTCACATCGCATATTTGCGCACCGGCAAGAATACTTACGCCAAATTCACGATTATCGCCAAGCAAAAAGGGAAATAGTGTATTTAGATGAAACATGGCTTGATACATGACGTAGTTGAGTATAGTTGGGTAGATGATAGCAGTAATTGCAAATTAAACGGGCCTTGTTCTCGCGAAAAACGAGTGATTATATTGCATGCAGGAAGTGATAAGGGTTTTGTACCCAATGCTTTATTATTGCCTGCGAAAAATATAAAGCACTCTTTGGCTGATTATCATTGAGACATGATCGCCAGTCTATTTGAAAAGTGGTTTACCGAACAATTGCTGCCGAATATTCCCCCAAATTCCGTTATTGTAATGGACAATGCATCGTATCATTCCCACCTTCATAGCAAAGTCCCCAATAGCAGTAATTAAAAGGACGATCTCAAATTCATGGTGAGCAAAAATATGGAAATTCCTCAAAAGGCGACGAAAAAGTGCTATTGGAAGCTATTAAAAAAAAGGAACTTTACAAAAGAACATGTCATTGACAAATTATGCGATGCACATGGTCATACTATTTTGCAGCTTCCCCCCTATTACTGCGTATTTATTTCGATTGACATGATGTGGGCTGCTATCAAGAAAAACTTTGAAAATATAATCAATCGCCAACTAACAGGGATTTCGTACCAGGAAATATAAGGACAGTAATTGATGAAGTCAACGCAAGTGGCATTGGGATGAACTGTGTTCATGTTATAGAAAAGGAGGGCGAATATTGTATTTTACCGGCCATTTTAATGGCCATGAATTTCTCAGGTGAGTGAATCAAAATCATATAATCCTACTTTTTCTTATTAACTTTTTATGTAATGCTGACATAAAAAAGGTACGTTTAAGAGCCAATTATGCTAGCAATCAAGCAAACGTTGTTTAAAATATTATATATTATAATAGCTGTGTATAATTATGAAAAATATAATTAATTTAATATTTTTCCATTTCTACCGTCGCGTCGCACGCCTATGCCGAATTATTCAAAGGAAATGCCGGCTGTCAATCGAGTTTTGATTTATTGCTACTTACACTGATTTCGTATAGACTTTACATGTTTTCATACTAAATTGACATGTAACATGGTAAACCCCTCGTCATTTGTAATGAGAATCCTAGTAAACCAATTTGCCTTTGATCAATTTTTTGGTAGACCTCGCTGAAGGATTACAAGCAAAAACCCATCTATAGTCAGATCCGGTCTTATCGTGCGGGTTCAAAGGTCACAATTTTCAGTAAAAACTTCATTCGTGGCAGATTTTGCGTGTAAAATCTGTCAAAGAAATGACATTTAATGAAAAATGTGACCTTTGGACCCGCACGATAAGACCGGATCTGACTATATGTGTTTTAGTACCTAAATCCATTAATAAATAATAACAAATGTCGATCATCATCTACCGGCCGTTTCAACTATTAGAAAACGTTGGGGGAGCTCTTCAAAGAAGAAGTAGAAAAGCGTACTACAACGATATGTTCCGCTTGTAATATGCTATTATGTAATAAGTATTTTCCTGATTACCTTACTTAAACACTTCAGTTTTGTCAGCGGTTTTATGATTGTAAATAGAGGCGTTTCTTTAATGCTTAGATAATAATTATTCTATTCTGAAAGAGCTTATTATTAATACTTTTCTAATGGGATATATACAGGGTTATCCAACGAGGACTAGACAAGGCGATTTTTTGGCTTTCCCTGTACTTTTATAAAAAAAAAACTGAAACAGCCATCTTATGTAATTTTCTCCCGCGAATTCGGATATGTTCTGCAAAAAAAACAAATGAACATCAAATAAAAGTGCTAGGGGTCACTTTGATATATTTTTAAATGGGATGCCATATTTTTAATGTGCTTATCCGATTTCTCATATAAATTTTGATCTAAAAAAATCTCAAAAACGCCTTTTTTCTTCAGTTCTAAGTTCGGAAAATGTTCGTCTACCGTACGATTAATACCTGATAGATGGAAACCCGTTTCACCTGGTCAACCTTTAACCTGCTTTAAAGCGGCCGTCAGTCAGGACAAATAATCAACTTTCAAATTTCTAGTGGAGAGAATGCTTGACAAGCACAAGGAACATTTTTTGAAAGATTCCAGAGACACATTTCAGTAGATACAATTCTCAGAATTAAGACCCTATTTGTAGAAAGCAAAACATTGAAAGATAAGCCAGGAAAGATGAAAAGACAGAATAGAAAGAATCGAGCCATTGTTCAATATTTTACTATAAATCAGAAGAGTTCTATTCCGCAAGCGGTACGAGAAGTAAGGTATGGTCCAAGACTCCGGAGAGTAAGCTATGGAACAGTTCACAGCACTTTAAAAAAATGTGGTCTAAAACCATATTGCATTCTTTCCGTTCAATACTTAACACAACATCAAAAAGAACTTCGATTTCGATTTGTTGCTTCAATGCTGATGAGAGAGCAAGACGAAGATTATAACTTATATAATAAAATTCTATGGACTTACAAAGCGTCATTTACAACTTCGGGGGTATACAATCGGAAAAATACAAGATACTGGGCAGCAGTTATCCCTCATAGATATGAAATGATAATGTTTCAAGGTAGGAGCTCACTTAATGTTTGGTGTGGGATGTTAGAAAATCGAATCATTGGACCACTATTTTATCGTGGCTCTAAGATACCTCCAAAACGATATCGAGGATTTCTTGGAAAGATTTCCATTGCAAGTCTACAATAATATCATTTGGCAGCAGGATGGTGCTCCGCCTCATGCAGTTCGAGAAGTGGTAACATACTTAAATGAGCATTACAATCAGTGGATTGGCCGTAACGGAACAATTCATTGGCCACCAAATAGCCCCGATATCACGCCAATGGATACATTTTTATTGGTTATTTAAGAAATGTAGTTTATCAACGACCGAACAGAAGTCTCGAGGATATTCAGCATACAATTTTAAATAAAATTAATAGACTTAACCAGGACCAAAATATTGTAAGAGATTCCTTGGAGAGACTGAAAAGGGGGCATCGGTTGTGTTTAGAAAATAATAGAGGACACATCGAACATATTATATTATTGTCCTTAAGTTAATAAGTTAGTTTATAGATTTTTCTAATATGTCATATTGTTTTTATATGTAAACAATAATATATTTGCAAAAAACTACCATTATTTGTAACTAATTCGTGAAAAATATAGTATAGAAATTTGAAATTTGATTATTTGTCCAGACTGACGGCCGCTTTAAAGCAGGTTATCCATCTATCAGGTATTAATCGTACGGTAGACAAACATTTTCCGAATTTAAAACTGAAGAAAAAAGGCGTTTTTGAATTAAAAATCCATCATTTTAGATCAAAATTTATATGAGAAATCGGATAAGCACATTAAAAATATGGCATCCCATTTAAAAATATAGCAAAGTGGCCCCTAACACTTTTATTTGATGTTCAATTGTTTTTTGCCGAACATATCCGAATTCGCGGGAGAAAATTACATAAGATGGCTATCTCTGTTTTTTTTTTATAAATATACAGGTAAAGTCAAAAAATCGCCTTGTCTAGTCCTCGTTGGATAACCCTGTACATTCCATCAAATAATATTAGTAGAATGTCTCTGAAATATGTTTCCCAAATATTAACACTTTAATACGTTTAGTTATATAGTTTACAAATTTGTTAAAAATAATTAAGTTTTCCAAAATGCATAATCCGTATTTTATGACAAATATTGCTCATTGGTAGCGAAAAGTTTAACTGATTTACATTTTAGTTTGGGTTAGTCTAAGCCAAATGTTTGCTCCTTATTTTTTGGTTTTTATTTATTTTTCGACACTACATTCGAAGTCAAACATAAAACAGATTATAAAATAATAAGTAAGTGCAAAGGCAAAAAGAAAGGCTAAAAACAGGCATGAGTGAGGTAAACAAAAAAACCAAAAAATAGGCAATAATGAAATAGTGAGGAGTAGGGGACTCGTCTGAATCAGTTGTGCCTAGGGCGATAACATATCTTAATACGCCACTGGTAAATTGCGATAAAAAACCTTTGAGCCGTGGAAAATAATGATAACTTGAATAGTTATTGCTAGTTCCTACAACAAGGAATGTTGTTAACGCAACAAGCAAATATACTTGAATTGAGCAAATATTTAATTTACATATTTGCCGCCTGAAAGGTTTTCAATTATTTGCAAGAGACCGAGGTAGTTTAAACTTGCAGAACATTTTTTCATTGATTCTTTTAGTTTCGCTAATGTTAAAGTTAACCTGTTAAACTATATAATTTGTGCTGGATAATGTTATTTATAAAAATAATACAAGCAGGACATTTCCATGAGACGCCAAGTTGACGTTAGAAATGTCGTAGCCCTAGTGTTACTGTCGAGACGAGACGAGAATAGGCCTTCTCTCGTCTCGTCTCGTCAGCCGAGAGAAAATATGTCTCTCGTCTCGCCGAGAGAACGCTTTCTCTCGCTCGAGAGAGTCCTTCTCTCGTATCGTCTCGACCCTCTCGTAAATACTAAATATTGGCGACATTTCGTTTTGGAGGGTTATATGAATCTAATATTTTGACATCATAAGGTATCACAATATCCCATTTGTATTTTTTTTCAATGACCCCCCACCCTTTTTCACCCTTAAAAAACCCTAAGGGCCGGTTTCTCAACAACGAGTTAAGTTTACCGCGCGGATTTTCTATGGAAAAATCGAGGGCAACTCGCGAGATAAGAGTTAAGTCGACATTGGGAAACCGACCATAATAAGTGTAGAAAATATGTATGCTAACTCCGAATTTAATGTAATAGGTATCACCAAATTACTTATGTATGAAAAATCATAAAGATGTTTTGTTTTTTTTTTTTTTATTATTATGCCAATTTTTTGCTCGAGAGATCGAGAGAAAAACGAGAAATTCTCGACGAGAGAGCATCTTTCTCTAGTCTCGTCTCGAGGTTTCATTCGAGAGAAAATACCTCTCTCGTCTAGACGGCATCACTACGTAGCCCTTCTAAGGTTAGATGCAGAAAAAATAATAAAATCATTTTACATATAATTTTCCATAAATTTTAATTATGCATGCAAAATCATGATTAGGATCGTGTTAATTTATCACTGACAAACAAAAATGAAAGAAGGATATGGCACGATGGCCCAAATTACCTATATATGATAATTCAGTATTTAATATGAAAGAATTAGCATAGTTTATATGATGTTTTTAAGGATGCAAATTATTGCTTGCAAAAAAAACACAACACTCGTCGCACACCGTGGAAGAAAGCCACTCAACAACCAACTGTTTTTCTTAAATTGTCCTACTTTCTTCGCGAACTTGACTGCAACCTTGATCCGCAAAACACGATTCAGGAAATTACGTTGGCGAAGAGCATAATTAATTGCATCTCAATTAATATGCATATTCATATTAACTTGATTTCAAAGCTTATAAATACAGTGATGGGCTAAAATATGGAACAAATTCATTTAAAAATCAGGTATTAATTTTTTGAAAAAACGCTCGGACACGTCGATTATAATTTTTTCTTCCGGATTTTTTGCCTCAAAAACTAATTATACAGGGTGTGTCAAAAAGTAGATGTAGCAAAATTTGTTTGTATTTTAAATAGAACCCTATTTTTTTCAGTCGAATTTTGAATTCTACGTCAAATTCTGCGCATAATTCATATAGCATAACCTATACTTATTTCTAACTGTTTTACTTAACTGCGTTAGAAAAATTACATCATAAAACAAAAATTATTTTATTAAGTGTTGAAAATGCCAATCCAAATTTTGTAGTTTATCCTTATACACTTTAGATTTCAAATAACCCCAAAGAAAAAAATCCATTGATGTAAGATCTGGAGATCTTGCAGGCCATTCTATGGGTCCTCTTCTACCTATCCATCGTTCGGGAAATACAGTATTCAAATACTCTCGTACTTGTCGAGCAAAATGATGCAGAGCACCATCCTGCTGAAACCAAATAGACGCTTCTGGTAGATTAGCCTGATTCGGATCTGGAAAATCCGCTGCTATTGTGGGAATTAATTAATTTTGAAGAAATTGTAAATACCGGTCTCCTGTATGATTTCCATCGAAGAAAAAAGGTCCAATAATTCTATCATTTAATATCCATGCCCAAACATTTACTTTTTGTGGGTTTTGCGAGTGCTGTTCTCTCATCCAACGGGTATTATTTGTACTCCAATACCGAAAATTTTGTCTGTTTACCGAACCATTCAAACAAAACGTGGCTTCATCGCTAAAAAGTATGTTGCGATGGAAAAATAGATTTAAGTTGCAAATTTCCATCATAGTTTCACAAAACTGTAGTCGGCGGTCGGGATCATCTTCGTGCAGCAACCTAATTTTGTATGGATGGTACTTTTCTTGTTTCAATACCCGCAACACAGATCGTCGGCTCACATCATTATTAAGGGCTACTTCAGTGGATGTACTATGGGGATTGTCTTCAACTTCTAACAAAATGTTCAATTTTGTGTTTCCACTAATTTTTGGACGACCTGGCCGTAGACGATCCTTTACATTCCCTATTTCCCTGAATTTGAAGATCTTGTAATCGGTCGTTCTGGATATTTAGCGCTAAACAAGTTACAAACTTCTTCTTGATTTCTTGTTTTGTCTCCACATCCAATTAAAATTAAAATTTCGATTCTTTGAGTTTCATTTAAATGCACCATGACCACCGTTTTTCAAAATTATGTCTAAAATTATTTTTGATTGTCACATGACTATCGTAGTGACAATTCATTTAAATTTACCTGTTTACCCTTAAGTAGGTACATGTACCTTTTTTTAAAGAAAAATTTCGTTTTATGATGTAATTTTTCTCTAAAACCGTTAGAGATAAGGATAGGGTATGCTACATGAATTATGCGCAGAATTTGACGTAGAATTCAAAATTCGACTGAAAAAAATAAGGTTCTATTTAAAATACAAAAAATTTTTGCTACATCTACTTTTTGACACACCCTGTATAATTTTTTTTGAGGCAAAAAATCCGGAAGAAAAAATTATAATCAACGTGTCCGAGCGTTTTTTCAAAAAATTAATACCTGATTTTTAAATGAATTTGTTCCATCTTTAAGCCCATCACTGTATAATATGTTCGAAACCACATCAATTCACAATAGAATAGGGGAAAATAGGGTTCGCGCACGTATTGATCATAGCAAAAAATAATACCAGTTAAAACGATTGAATGAACTAGGATAAACAAATGTATTTAAATTTTGTTCACGTATACCCAATGTTCAACTAGTTGGAATTATTCAGGTTAAAGAAATTGAATCCTATTAAATATCGCATCCTTATACCAGGAAACAATACTTTTCGCGTATTTATACTTTGTCTACCCTCTATGGAAATGGAGCCAGAGATGTAGGCTTTAAAATATTTAAGGAAACGCCCTAAAAGAAAAAGTTAATAGTCTTTTACATTAAACGTGCGATATAAACATTATTACAGTCCTAAAACGGAGTTTTATTCACAATACCGAAACAGAATTATTGCACTCGACGCGCGTTTCGCTAACCATCATCAGGAGATGATTAAAACTAAATTTAAAACTCTACCTAACTCGCTTTTATACTAAATGTTTGCTTAATCAAGCGGAACCAAAAGGACCAATCCTGGAAATCCACTAGTCACGCTCGATCAACCAATACAATATACTATACGGAATAGGCCCTCTATCTATATTTAAACTATTCTTACATTTAATAATTTCCATACTCTCATATGCGTCTAATAATCTCCTATCAGTTATATTATGAATTAATTTTAAATTTTTAATTGTTATTCTATGATTATATTTCACCATCGTTTCATAAATAGATAAAGTGTAGTATCTCTCTATCCGTACTAAATGGTCACGTGTTGAAAGAAAAACAGACTGGTAGCTCCGCTGTCCCTTCTACCGCTAGCCAGCATCGAATCAATGACGAGAGACCTTTCGTCTCCAAAGCAGAACGTCGAAGTAAAAATTATGTTAATATTCAAGGCTAGCTAATATCAAACACCAGCTAAGTGCTAGTTTAACCGCACGAGTCATCTCAGATTTGTTGGAGAAAAAGGGGGAGGGGAGACGAATAAGCTGGAGATGCATGTAGACATGTGGCAGATAATCATCGTTCCGAATCCCGCGGCCGAAGCCGCCGGCCGTGGGGAATTGCTCTTAATAAATTTGAGCAAGGTTTTCCGGGACACAAGACGGTCCGATCATGGATCTACGTTTTAGAGGAACACGGAACGAAAGGGTAAATGCAGCAAAGGGAAAAATATATGAAATACTTCCGACAAGGACTACGGCCCGTGATACTGAAGAATGGGTCGAAATACAAACCAGTTCTTACCAATCACCTTCAACAATCGAGGCGCCTGTAGAGCATCTTCAAGAACAGATCAGTAATAATGCAATATTTCTACAATGAATGGACTCAATATACTTTCGACAAAACCATTTTGTCATATAAAAAGGGTTGAGGCGTTTTGAGGTTTGTCCTAAACAAAAGCTTGTTCCAAAAAACTCAAGTTTATCCACAAGAGAGCAGGCAGATATTTAAACCTAATAATTTTTTTCTGTCCTTTAACAGAACACGTCACGCGCTTTGGAAGTCACTTTCTCTGGCAGCAGGAGTGATCTTGCAGGCCATTGAGAGAGGCGAAGCACCGCAGGAATTCCATGTCATGTCTTGCCTCAATCTCTCAGGAAGCCATAAAATAATATAATGCGGGACTTACTAAGGTGATAGTGAGTTTTAGCAATAGAAATACGATTATTATTTCGCCTACAGTGGAGTTGCTTTTAAATTTTCTGACAATTCAGTATAAAAAGGTGTCTCATATACCTCGTTAAATTCGTATAGGTCGATAATAGCACAAGTTGCAGACCCAGACTTAAGCCGAGATTTTTCGCATTAAAAGGTTCTTCAAAAGTATTTATCACTTAAGGCCGAACCTTTCCAAATATGAGAATATTTGGGACTCTAGTGTGGTTCTGACCTATTCAAAATTTATTTCTAAGGAAGATAGAACCTTGGAAATACTCACTCATAAGTTAGCGACTTTAATGATATTTGCTATAAGGAAAACGCATTCAAACAAGAAATTCAATAAATTGTTGGGACATGGTGAGTATTGAGGATAAAATAGAAATCAAAATTTCCAAGCAGTTAAATACGTCTGCGAAATATAAAATTCAACCTACTTTAACTATTCACTTCTGACAGGATGATCCATCAACTTGCGTGGCCAGGACATTAATGAATTATTCAGGAAACACTAAAGACAATCGGGGATCAGAAATTAACATTTTCATTACCACGTCCAAGCCTCACAAATCTGCGTCGTCGCAAACAGTATCTAGATGGATAAAGATTACACTCCAAAAAGTGGTGTAAATATGCTCAAGCTTACGGCGTACAGCACCCTGGCATGCTTGTACCTCTACGGCTCGGCTGCTAGGAAAGGCGTTAATATAGATCTGGTTATCGAGCAGCCGGTTGGACGCAAAAATCTAAAACTTTTGCCACATTTTATAACGGACCCCTTATGTCAGACAGCAACTTTGCTCAAGCTATTTTTTCAGTAAGTAAGTACTTATATTAGTTAAGAGCATCGTCGTTTTAGTTTCTACTGTTGAGCTTTTATTGCCTTTAGGCAGAATGTAATTTCATTTGTTTGTTAAATACCCACTAATAGTTTAACGTTAGTGAATAGCCTTGCAATTCACGCATTTTGATTGATAATAAAATCAACATTTACTTTTGTAGACTTAGCAGTCGGTAATTACTTGAGAATAAAAATATTGGTTTTATAAGTTTTGTTGCACATCGCATTAAACATCTACACTTTATCTATTTATGAGACGATGGTGAAATATAATCTTAAGATTAAACGAACTTACCTGAGTGAAGTTTAATCTTGATTATATGAGCCATCGTCGAAATAAATAGATCCCCACCCCATTTTTTTTCCTAATTGGTTCCCATAACTCCCAAGTATTGCAACAAAACTGCTTTAAAGAAGACTGATTCGATGCTGGCTAGCGGTGAAAGGGACAGCGGAGCTACCAGTCTGTTTTTCTTTCAACACGTGACCATTTAGTACGGATAGAGAGATACTACACTTTATCTATTTATTTCGACGATGGCTCATATAATCAAGATTAAACTTCACTCAGGTAAGTTCGTTTAATCTTAAGATTATTCATCAAAAGCATGCTCGGCAACACTTGATTATCTGTTCTACCATACTTTAAATGAGCTATGTGTTCCTTGAATCTCGTTTGTATAGATCTTCTAGTTTGCCCAACGTATTTTTGGTTACAATCCATGCATCCAATTTCATATATTCCACTTCTCTCTAATATTTCAATTTTGTCCTTTGGACCACCTAATATTTTCTTAATGTTGAACTGAGTTTGGTATACTAATTTTAAGCCTACTTCCTTAAATACTTTTTGGAGTCCTCTAGTATACTGAGGATTATATGGTATCGAGACATATTTTGTATTTTCATCCTGATTGACGAAAGAAGTGGAATCACGAATGGTCTTTCCAAACAAATGTCTATTATTTAGTTACTATTGAAACCATTAACTTTCGCTATATTCTTAATTGTCTCCTTTTCATTATTAAATTTTTCTCTGCTGAAAGGAAAGGTAACCATACGGTGTACCAAAATGAAAGCTGGCCATTTTGTGTTGGTCGCAGTGGAAGGAGTCATTAGGAATATATCGGTTAGTGGCAGTACTTTTTCTATAAATATCAAATTCTAGTGTGTTATTATCGTTCCTAATCACTAAAGTATCCAAAAATAGAAGTTTGCCATTGTTCTCGACTTCATAAGTAAATTTAATGGTGGGGACACGGTGGTTTAATTTGGTTACAAAATCTTCGATATTAGCGGCTTTTGTATCGCAAATCCTGAAAATGTCATCCACATATCTGTACCATACCCTTGGAAAATATTCGAACTCCTGACTGATTTCATTTTCAAATTTACTCATGAAAAGGTTAGCTAAGAACGGCGATAAATAGTTGCCCATTGCCGTGCCTTCAAGTTGTTCGTAATAGTTATTTTTATATTGAAAATAATTTTGATCCATGCAAAGTTTGGAAGTTAAATATTATGATTTAATTATCAAAACTGTTTATCTCAAGTAATTCACCAAGGTATTGCAAGGTCTGTGGGATTGGTACACTAGGGAACAATGAGCAAACACCAAACGAGATTAAAATTTCACCTTCCTTAAGGTTCGTATCTTTAATTTTGTTTATGAAGTCTAAGGAATTTAGTACTCCTGAATTCTGTTGTTTTATAGGTACATTTTCAAACTCGTTCGCTAGCCTCTTGGATATATTATAAGTTGGCGATCCTATTGCCGAGACTATGGGACGCAATGCCTTCCCAGGTTTATGAATCTTGGGAAGACAATATAGTTTCGGCATAGTAAGATTACTTACAGATAATTTGTATCTAATTTGATCAGAAATAAGCTTGCTACACTTCTTTAAGGTGTTTTTAACTTGTGTCACCATCTTAGATAACGGATTCCTTGAGATTTTGTTATAGGGCCCTCGTTGAAAATATTCGCTTTGTCTAATATAACAACCTTATTACCTTTGTCAGCTACAGACTTTATAAAAAACTAACATTTAGATTAACAAATATTGAACATAAAGAATGGTACGAGTTCCAGAGAAAGACGTTTTTAGTAATTGATACAAAATACGTCAAGAAAATGGCATCCATCAATAAAAATCTTAAAAAACTTAGGAAAATGTATCCTAAGTCTAATAGTTCTCAGGAAGTCGTAGGCATTGTGGAAAACCTATCTTCTCAATCTTTTGACAAAGACGAATTAGATCTTTTAAATAAGGGTCTGAATTTTGCATTGCCTCCACCAAAGGATAACTTACTTGATATTGTAGGTAATATAGAAAGCTCTATTCAACATCTTCCTGTCTCTACTAAAGGATTTGTTAGATAAGCATGCAGGAATCAGATCTCAAAAAATTTAATTAATAATAATGTAAACTTTCGTCCTGGAAAGGAAAAAATACAATCAAGAGATTAAAGGAGAAAGATGTTTTCTATCTAAAAGCTGACAAAGGTAATAATGGTGTTATACTAGATAAAAGCGAATATTTTCAACGAGCTGATAATTTAATCGAATCCGGGCCCTATAACAAAATCTCAAGGAATCCGTTATCTAAGATGGTGACACAAGTTAAAAACACTTTGAAGAAATGTAGCAACCTTATTTCTGATCAAATTAAATACAAATTATCTGTGAGCAATCCTACTATACCGAAACTATATTGTCTTCCCAAGATTCATAAACCTGGGAAGGCAATGTGTCCCATAGTCTCGGCAATAGGATCGCCAACTTGTAATATATCCAAGTGGCTAGCAAACGAGTTTGAAAATTTACCTATAAAACAACAGAATTCAGGAGTACTAAATTCCTTAGACTTCATAAACAAAATTAAAGGTACGAACCTTAAGGAAGGTGAAATTTTAATCTCGTTTGATGTTTGCTCATTGTTCCCTAGTGTACCAATCCCACAGAGCTTGAAATACCTTGGTGAATTACTCGAGATGGACAGTTTTGATAATGAAATCAGACAAGAATATTTAACTTTAACCAAACTTTGCATGGATCAAAATTATTTTCAATATAAAAATAACTATTACCAACAACTTCAACGCACGGCAATGGGCAACTGTTAATCGCCGCGCCGTTCCGAAAAGGAGACAATTAAGAATATAGCGAAAGTTAATGCTTTCAATACTAACTTAATAAATAGACTAATTAATAGGCATTTGTTTAGAAAGACTATTCGTGATTCCACTACTTTCGTCAATCAGGATGAAAACACAAAATATATCTCGATACCATATAATCCTCAGTATACTAGAGGACTCCAAAAAGTATTTAAGGAAGTAGGTTTAAAATTAGTATACCAAACTCAGTTCAACATTAGGAAATTATTAGGCGGTCCAAAGGACAAAATTGAAGTATTAGAGAATGAAGTGGAATGTATAAAATTGGATGCATGGATTGTAACCAAAAATATGTTGGGCAAACTAGAAGATCTATACAAATGAGATTCAAGGAACACATAGCTCATTTAAAGTATGGTAGAATGGAAAAATCAAGTGTTGCCGAGCATGCTTTTGATAATAATCATAGAACAACAATTAAAAATTTAAAATTAATTCATAATAGAATTGATAGGAGATTATTAGACACATATGAAAGCATGGAAATTATTAAATGTAAGAATAGTTTAAATAGAGATAGAGGGCCTATTCCATAGTCTATTGTATTGGTTGATCAAGCGACTAGTAGGTTTCCAGGATTGGTCCCTTTGGTTCTGCTTGATTAAGCAAACATTTAGTATAAAAGCGAGTTAGGTACAGTTTTAAATTTCGTTTTAATCATCTCCTGATGATGCTAACATGGTTAGCGAAACGCGCATCGAGTGCAATAGTTCTGTTTCGGTATTGTGGATAAAACTCCGTTTTAGTGCATGTTGCACAAACAAACCCAAAATAATTATTACAGTCATGAATGAGAAATACTGCATCGACGAGTTCGAACACCGAGTCGTCGTAATACCACAAATGTGCATGTAATATACAACCATTTTATAATAAAAGACGTTTGACTACGAACATTTAAATAAAAAAAAAGTTATTCCTTGGCATTCAAAAATCTGTTTTGACACGCTGGCGTTGCGTCAAATAGATTATTTGATAATTAGTCACGTAATGAGTCAAAATAAATGGCGTAATGAGCTCTTACTGTATAAGTCGTAGATAAAATAATGTTACAGTACTTTTTACTATCACTATTCGTTATTATAATTAATCATTTGAATTTAACTAGCTTAGCCTCTGCCAAAAATACTTACAAAAAAAAAACAAAAATTATACGATGTAAATGAAAATCATACATTTTTTCAAAGATCAAAAAGACCACCATTATTTTCGGTGACACATTTTGAGTTTAAATTCCCGTCTCATATTTTCAAATATTCCAGTCACATTTCGCATATTGATGCATTTTTGCCAAAACATCGTAAACAAATTATATTATTTCACTATCGTAACTAGCAAACTTTCAGGCATTTACTAGCACATTATCGTAAATGAATTAAGTATTTTAGACACATAGCATTCAAATTAATTTTATTACCAGCGATATATAAATGTAAACAATCAAAATATCGTAAAATCCCCAAGACATTGTAAGGTGTAAGGCACGTGATATAAAGCACTTAACGTACGATGCTGCGAAACGCTCTAAGATAAATAATATAATAGTAAGAACCAATCTGAAAAATTATCATTTTTTTCACGAGAAGACAGAACTGTTGAATATTGCACCAATAAAATGCATTCTTTGTTTGTAATATTCAGTATATTTAAATAAGTTAGCTTTAATTTGAACTGAAGGACCAAATAACTTCCAAGACCAGATGTTTTTTATAATTCTGTTCGATATTGCACCAGCCATGGGTTTACTTTTCTTGGAATATATTTAGAGTCCCTTTTTATGTTTAAGAAAAGTAAAGTGTTTTTGGCATTAGGTAGAATACTGTGAGCTTTCTTAAGTTTTAATAATCAGTTCTCTCGGTACGGTTAAACAGACCAGATGCTCTGTTTTATATTTCACATTTTACTTTAATTTCATATTACACATTTTCTTTAATAAACAAATAATTCGGTTTATAACTTTCTGTATTTTATTTGGACATTAATTCTATAAATCAGACAATAATCGCAACAGGTTATGGGCCCAGATCTCTGTTTATATAGAACGTCTAAGTCGCGAGTTCGCATAAGTTCGCGTTGTGAGTGCGTCGTGCCGCCGAAGACTCTAACTGAGTACAGAAAAGTGCTTTTATTGGAATACTTGAGTGAAGTTTTTGTTTTGTGAAATAGCAACTAGCAACTACACTAGGGATTCAGCTGGACACATCGTCAAGTTCGATGGAACAAATTTCCAACTATGGAAGTTTAGCATGTCCATCCTGCTGAAGGCAGAGGATCTGCAAAGATTGGTTTCAGGAACGCAAACTGAACCAGAAGATCAGGCATCCGCCGAATGGAAGTCCTGGGATAAGAAAAAATCAAGAGCGCAAGTAATATTTCTTTCCTCGATAATGCCTGAACAACTGCAATATTTAGTAAATTGTCAAATGTGGTCAAAGCTAATTACCATACATGAGCAAAAGACCGATGTTTCTAAAGAGCTAGTATGGCAAAAGTTTTACGAATATCGAATGCCTAATAACTTAAAAATGTCTACTCATATTTCAGATATTGAGTCACTTGTCAAGCAACTTACGGATATAGGTGAAGAGATAAGTCAGAGTGCACTTTGCTTAAAAGTTATTAGTAGTTTGCCGACAAAATACAACTCTTTTAGAACTGCTTGGGATTCTGTGTCGCCAGCCTTGCAAACTTTTGACAATTTGGTTGCCCGATTGCTAAAAGAAGAAACTCTAATGAGTGTAAGCGAAGAGGAAACTTCTAGTTTAGCTTTAAAAGTTGGTGCTCTTCAATTGAAACTCGATAGCGAATAAAGAAAAGAGTAATGGAGGGAAAAATAAAAATATAACACAACTAAAGAAAAGAACCAAATGCCATTTCTGCCATGAAAAGGGGCATTGTTCACGCGAATGCAAAAAGCGGCTTGCAGGACAAAAAGGGAATAAGTCTTCAGAAAGCGCTTATATTTGTGATATTTCAACTCTTTACTCATTAACTTACTAGTCAAGATCAGTTTGATTGGATCTGTTACTCAGGTGCCACTATGCACATGACATATCAGAAAGACTGGTTTTTAAAAATGTGCTCAGTGGAAAAACATATGGCCGTAAAAGTAGCAGATGATAGAATAATTCACGCCAGTGGAATAGGAACCATAGAAATTCAAGCATGGGTTAATGGTACTTGACAAGATCGCACCATAAATAATGTGTTGTATATTCCCGAACTGAATAAAAGTTTATTTTCAGTGGGAGCAATGACAGATAAACATTTTACACATTATGCTTATCAACACAAATGCGAATTTCGTGATAGACATGGTAATATCTCCTGCATTGGAAAACGTAGCAATAATTTATGGAAAATGCTTTTTCAATTAAAACCTGCAATTGAGTGTAACTTTGCTACTAAAAATTCGCTGCAGTTATGGCATGAGCGTCTTGGCCATGTCAATGTTGAGCTTGTAAAAAACGTAAGTCAATACAATGATTTACCGTGTACCAGTTACGACGAATTTTTCTGTGATGCGTGTCATTTCGGAAAACAAGCTAGAAAACCGTTTTACCCTGCAGCCAGGCTAAAAGCAGAAAACCCAGGTCAAATGATTTACTCCGACGTATGTGGACCAATGAATATAGAATCAACACGAGGATCTCGTTATTTTGTGTTTTTCAAAGACGATTGCACTGGATATAGACAGGTGTATTTTATGAGGCATAAATCCGAGACCCTAGATAAGTTTAAAAATTTTGAGGCACTGGTGAGTACATAAACGGGCAATAAAATAAATTTTTTAACAAGCGACTATGGGACAGAATACGCTAGGCAGTTCAGAGAATTTTTAGAAAAAAAGGGAGTAGTTCACGAAAAATCTGCCCCATATTCCCCTCAGCAAAATGGTCGTTCCGAACGTGAAATGAGAACACTGGTAGAATGTGCCAGATCGATGATCTTTAATAAAAATGTTCCTATAGAATTATGGAGAGAAGCTATCAATACAGCAGCTTATGTATTAAATCGTGTCATACCTACAGAAAATGGTATTAGCGTATTTGAAAAGTGGTTTGGAAGAAAACCTACACTCAAACATATGAAAATTTTTGGATGCTCGGCCTATATGTCTGTTCCAGCCCAACTTAGAAGAAAATTGGACCCAAAAAGCCAAAAATTAATGTTTGTAGGCTATGAGGGTCAATCAAAAAACTATCAATTATGGGATAAGTGCACCCGGAGAATTCATCAGTCGAAATGTGAATTTTGATGAAAGGAAAATCGAGGAACCTAGTCCAAATGGTACTGTTGTGCCAGTTCCATTGACTTTTGGAAACTATGAAAATGGGCCTGAAGAAAGCGAGCCTCAGGAAGAAGTTCCCGAACATCTCGAAGTTCCCGAAGAAAACATCGAGCTGCCCCGTCTTCGTAATCGAGAAAATTTGAAACGTCCAGATTACTATGGTCCTGCTGTTTACTGCTCCGTAATAGAGCCACAAACATATGATGAGGCTATTAAGCAGGATTTTTCAGAGCAAAGGAAAATAGCTATGCAAGAAGAAATTGGTACCAAAACCAGAAAATGTGCAAGCGATAGACACTAAGTGGGTTTTTCGCGTAAAAACAGACGAAAATGGTTATCCGTCGCGGTACAAAGCTCGGTTAGTCGCGCGGGGTTTTACGTAGAAACAAGGCATAGATTATCAGGATACCTTTGCACCAGTTGTGCGATATGATTTTGTTCGCGTGTTACTTGCCTTAGCAGTAGAAAAAGACTTTCAAATTGCACAATTTGACGTCAAAACTGTGTTTCTTCATGGTGAACTAGAAGAAGAGATTTATATTAAGCAACCACGCGATGTTGAAGACGTAAGTAAGCCTAATAGTGTCGGAAAATTGTTTAAAAGTTTATATGGACTAAAATAAGACATTTGTGACTTTTCTGAGTAGTTATAACCTTAAACAATTGAAAAGTGATCCGTGTGTGTTCGTCGGAAACTTAGGTGAGATGCAAATTTTATTGGCATTATACGTGGACGACGGATTAGTAATATCTTCATCACCAGAATTAATTTCGGAAATGTTAACAAACTTAAAAGAAAGTTTCGATATTACCGTGAGTGACGCAAAAACATTTAGTTAAGCTTCATCAAAAACAATATGTGAAAAGGATTCTTCATAAGCTTGGTATGGATCAAGCTAAACCAGTTAGTGTTCCTGCAGAACCAGGAGATCATTTGCAGAGTCCAGTTAATCAAGGTGACAACTCGTCCAGAAAAGAACCATATCGTGAAGCCGTTGGTTCTTTAATTTTTCTGGCTACGGTAAGCAGACCCGATATATCATATGCTGTGAGCCAGGTGAGTCGTTTTTAAAATAATTGGGGTGTTGAAAATTGGCAGGCAGTAGAGCGAATTCTCAGATATCTGAAAAAAACCGAGAATTATTCTATTTTATATAAAAGAACGCATAATGCCTGCATTGAGGGATATACAGATGCAGATTATGCAGACTGCCATGATACAAGAAAATCTACTAGCGGGTATATTTTTGTGCTTTCCAATGGACCTGTCACATGGTCAAGTCAACGTCAAAATGTAGTCGCCCTTTCCACTACCGAAGCCAAATATATTGCGTTGGCACTTGGCACGAAAGAAGCGCTCTGGCTTAAATCGTTATTAGGTGAAATTGGCATGGATCAAAAATTCATTACAATTAACGTTGACAATCAGTCCGCTATCAAACTTGCCCACAACCTGGAATATCACAAGAGGACCAAGCACATAGACATGCGTATTCATTTTGTGCGCGAAGTATGTGAAAGTGGCAAAGTTCAAGTGTCGTACATAGAAACAAAAAGACAATTTGCAGACTTTTTAACAAAACCTTTGTCTAAAAATTTGCTTGATAATTTTGTATCTAAATGTTTAGCAATATCCTGAATAAGTGGGAGTGTTGAATATTGCACAAATAAAATGTATTCCTTATTTCTAATAGTCAGTATATTTAAATAAGTTAGCTTTAACTTGACCTGAAGGACCAAATAACTTCCAAGACGAAAACCAGATGTTTTTTATCATTCTGTTCGATATTGCACCAGCCATGGGTTTACTTTTCTTGGAATATATTTAGGGTCCCTTTTTATGTTTAAGGCAAGTCAAGTGTTTTTGGCATTAGGTAGAATACTGTGAGCTTTCTTAAGTTTTAATAATCAGTTCCCTCGGTACGGTTAAACAGACCAGATGCTCTGTTTTATATTTCACATTTTACTTTAATTTCATATTACACATTTTTTTTAACAAACCAATAATTCGGTTTAACTTTCTGTATTTTATTTGGACATTAATTCTCTAAATCAGACAATAATCGTAACAAGAACGCTTTCTAAATCCACTCCAAATTTTGCGTAAATTTATATAGATATACGTAGTTATGCGTAAATATTACGAATTTTTTCAATAGTTTTTGAAGATTTAATAGAACGTGCAAATACGCATCAACGATGCAACGCCGTAACTAGGGCGTGGCAAAGGCATCACTTACGGAGGACGCAAGCACTTTGGGAACGCAATGTCAATATCCTAGACCTAGAGACCAAAGAAAAAGTAGTAGTAATCCATTAAATTCAGTAGAAACCAATAATGGTGTTTACAGTTTTGCATATGACAGTACCCTTGTCTCCCAATTTAAATTAGAATAACTTTACCTGCATCTGATACTTATCACCGCAGGCAGAAGCAGGTTACTACAATTAATCAAGATCTGAAGAAAGAAAAATTAGGTCCAGTTCAATGCAGCAAAAAGCCAAGCAGCCATGTTTACCATGAAAGCTAATACGGCGGGCCCCGACATCATTATGACAGTATCGAGCATTCCTTCATTCTCGTCAATCGGATTACTGGTCAACAGCAATATGTCTTGACATGACCACGTTACAAACATCGCAAAATCACCCTCGCAGAAGCTTGGTGCGCTTTTTCGCAACAAAAAACTGTATACACTGCAGCAGCTACTCTAGCTCTACAAAGCAAACTATGACCGTGTTTAGAATATTGCTCGCACATCTGGGGTGTAGCACCTCAGCACACCCCTAAAGCGAGATCTCCCTACAACGGCTGTCAGACAGTCACGACAGACGGCAAAAGCGCACCCGTTCGTCGTACAACTGAAAACACCTAGGACATTGCTTTACAAAGACTCCTTTGTCCGGCGCACTACATCACTCTGGAACTCACTCTCAGGACATCTTTTTCCTCCTATTTACAACCTACGGCTATTCAAGAACCGTGTTAATCAACATCTGCGCACACGCACCGGTCACCGAGGGTATCAAATAGCCTCCCTTTAGTGTATGTGCCACTCTCATAAAAAATATTTGGATACTCCTATACCTGCATTTACTTGAAGTACTTTCAGCCCTGCTTTCATTCAAATAAGGTGATTTCTAATTCCTGTATTTTCGCTCCAGCTTTCAAAACTAATATGGTACTCCCAAATACCTACTTCCCAGAAACCAACTTTTCATTTGCTATAAAGAGAATCTATTTTACTGTAATAAGGAAAACATTTTATATTTGTGTACGATTAGTTTGGGTTGTTACAAAATCAGGGAGTGTTACATGAGAATGTTTCGGTCCATATAGCTTCAATCGATATTTTTTTTTAAAAAGAGTTAGCACAACTAGCAAAACATAAACTGGTACGACACCAGTAATATAACACCGATGGATATATTTCCCATAACAAAAATTTGTGGCACACACGGTAATATCTTAATAATAAACAGTAACATTTTAAATGCATTTTTTTTTTAACTTGAAGGCGCGCCGGAATAGTAAATCTGAAAAAGCTGTTTTGTTAGGTAAGAGAGCTTTATGCAACTGCATTAAAAATTCGACCTTGTTAGTGCTATTTGTAATTTGCAGTAGCTGCTTTTTTTGTTTCCTTAATTGGCCACTTTTAGTCGCAAAACAAGGTTTTCCTTTCAATCGGCACTTTGGTGGTTGAATTCAATCTATAATTTACAAATTATTTAAAAGTAGGAGCAATAATCGAATGACACATTTCAGATGGTTGTTTCTACCTTACCAAGCTTGGTGCCAAAGGGTTGAGCATTTTTGACACAGCTCCTCAATAAATTTACCAGTACAAATTTATTTTGTGATTTTGGAAGGTAATCCATCACGACAGTTCTCAAGTGATCGATTCCTTCCTTATTTTTTCATATTATGCTCTAATAAATTTAAAAAAAATCACAATCAAGAAGTGCTAACCGTGGTCTATGACTGGTGTGAACCCACACAAAACAGTCATAGTACCATTCACAAGGATGAAAAGGCTGGAAAACCTAAGACCACCTTCACTCAAACGAGAAATCATTTCATTTGCGAACACAGTGAAGTATCTAGAAATTACCCTAGATAAAACATTTAACTGGAATGCGCATCCGGATAAAATTGCCGCAAAAGCGAAACTGGCACCATGAAGCTGCAGACGAATTTATGGCAACACATGGGGCATACATCCCAAACAAATACACTGGCTATATATTGCGGTGATTAGACCCATCACAACATATAGAGCTGTAGCTTGGTACTCTAAGAGCTCACAAATCAACTTGTCTATCTTACAAAGACAAGCGTGTCTGGCAATAGTGCCGCCTTCGGCACTACACCCACGGCAGCGCTTGAGTGTGTTCTAAATCTGCCACCTCTCCAATTAGAACTGGAGAAGGAGGCCAGATGGGCTACATATAGATTGACATAGGCGGTGACCAACAATCCGCAGGCGATCATCGTGGTGCCCAACAAGCTGCACAACGTTAATGAGCGGGATAGTGTGTTGAGTCTTCCCTCAGATGTTGCCTACCAAAACTAACTATTACCATGCCTATGACGTCCTTTTACCACAGATGAACGAATGAGCAAGAAACTTGGAACATCTGAGAACAACAGAGAATAGAAGCCGCTGCATGGAATGAAAATGGTAAGGTTGAGCTGAAGTGTTCCCTAGGAAAACAATCAAGCTAAAGTTCAAGCCATTGATATGACTGCACAGTGGCTTATCGATAGAAACTGGAAAAGCAAGTCAATCAAAATATTCTCGGACAGTCAATCGGCTCCAAAAACGCTTGAATCTAGCAATTGTCCATCCAAGGTACTATTAAACTGCCAGGAACTATTCATCAAACTAGGTAGAGAAAATAATCTTACACTGATCTGGACATACAGGATATGAAGGCAACGAAAAAGCTGATGCCCTTGCGAAACAGGAGGTCGCAACGGCCTTCGTAGGACCAGAACAGAAAAGTGAGCTTACAACACAGCTAAAGAACCCCTTTCCAAGTGAACACAACAACATTTTGTAGACAAGTTGAGAAAGTTACCGGGACCAACTCGTTCAAAGATGGCAGTGAATCTGCCATCAGGATTGAGAACTAGACTACTACTTCAACTTAGCCGACAGCAGGTAGAGGCTGTAGTCAGCATGTATACACTGACCATTCTCGGCTAAGAAGCCGCATGAAGAAGATAGGACTTTCTGAAGAAACGAAATGCGTTTGTGCTTAGAGGACGAAGAGACAATGGAGCATGTTTTATCCCACTGTCCAGCAATGGAAAGAACCAGACAAACATGGTTTCGAAATTCTCAAATGGCACTCATAATCGATTTCATGAAAAGGATCGAGCCTCTGGTCTAGTGGAAACAACAGAAGTGAGCCACAATAGATCAAGGGTCGCAGTGGAGGGCCTCATCTGGGCCCACGTGTACGAAATACGAATACACAATCATTAGCATATGTTAACAAAAATCTTCAAATTATCGCATATCAATATGTCACGTTGTACACATTTTTCATGTTACCAATAACTCAATTATTCAATATGACTTGTAACGGAATATATGCTGATTCCACTACACTAAAATTTCAGTTCAATTACGAATGATTTTCGATATTTAAGATTTAAGTTGCCAGTGACATCTATTCACGAATGGGTTTATTTCGTGTGGTTAGCAATTTTAGGAGCGCAGTACGCTATTTTATACCTACAATTCATGAATTTAATTTACTATAGATTACTATATTTAATATTGGGTATTTCTATGGCTTGACGCTGCGTGATTTATAGTGGTAATCACATGATATAAATTAGCCAATAATACACCGGCAAGCATATTTTGTCCAACGTCTTGAATTTTAAATACGGAAAGGTTATCTTGTGTCGAGACGCCAACGGGTGAGTGTTAATTAACCTTGAAATATTTAATTCATCTTGCAGTTTATTTAACTAATTCTTTCATTTTTAAATACATAATTAATATTTCTTTATGATTTGTTTAGTCTTATTCGACTAAAGCAAGAATTTGGCATTGTTATATTCCATTTTTAATTAGCTAACATCTTCAATAATTTTAATTATTGGCGTGACTGTTTAGGTAATAATACCGTTTTATTGGTGAATATTTGCGTCTCTCATTAATCGAATTCATGTAACTTGAAAAAAGCTTAGTCCAAATTTAAGGAGAACGTAATTATTTTATCGTTCAGTGGTCACGCACATTTATTACAGTATTATTTGGGTTAATTCTCAGAGTAAATTCTATATATTCCTGCAAAGGTAGTAAATTGAATTTTCAGTAGAATTTCTCAGAATTATCCATCATAATATTGCTGGTTTTAATATTCATTCTTTTCAGGTTTATTTAATTAAATTTTCAGTTTATTTGTTACATCAAGTATATAACTATTAGCACTCGCCCTGTCTCGTCTCAACACTGATGTACCGACATTACTTTGCATTTATGAGAGGTTAATCTCGCATATGTAAATTTACCTGGTTTTATCTGTTATCTAAATTTCTATCTCGAATGCGAAGTGGTGATTATATTATATTTCTCTTTAATTAATTTGAGGCGCAATTACGCTCAATTTTCGTTTATGTGCCAAGGGACGAAATAAAAGTAATAGCAATTACTTATTTTGAGTTATAAGACTCGTTATTAGGGGTTGTAGCTCTATTTTTCTATTTATTATCAAATTCAAGTTATCTTTTATTTAGATTTACCGAGAGTCACTGAATTGGAACGTTATTCCATTATTTTCTTTTGAATTTTAAATTTCATCATTAATTTCTTTTGAATTTCATATTTTAAACTAAAGAAAAAGATATCTTGAGTAACAGTACTTATTTATAATTTTTGCTCAACTTAACATTGTAATTCAAGTTTCTGATTATATCTGCTTAACCCGCCTCATCCTGCCCCTGGCAACTCCTGTCAGAGAGTCACGACAGACGGCAAGAGCGCACCAGTTCGTCGTGCAACTGGAAACACCTAGAACATCGCTTTACAAGAACTCCTTTGTCTGGCGCACTGCATCACTGTGGAACTCACTCCCAGGAGATCTGTTTCCCACTGATTACAACTTGCAACTATTCAAGAACCGTGTTAATCAACATCTTCGCACACACACCGCTCGTCGAGCGCCATAGGATCTCCCTTTAGTGTGTGTGCAACTGCCATAAAAAAAAAAACAGTTTCAATTTGTTGATTGCTTCCTCATGTGTTTAACAGTGTCACTGATGTTCACATGATATTTCCCTGAATATTATTTAATTAGCGATATACATTGGTCTAAGACTAGTTTACTTCCTCTTGCATGTACTCAACATCCCCGAATTGGCTGGAAAAAACATCGTGCTTGACAAGTAGCAGATGTTTGTCCACTTGCTGTACAAAGTGTTATGAGGGAATCAATACTTCGTGAACGAAATAAGTCCTTGATAAAACCAAGAGATACTGACTTGGGAACAGGCAGAAACGGTTCCAGTAGAGGTCCCAATACGATCGCATGGTTTCAGAATAATTGGACAAGCTAAGTATTAGCCAATCAAAAGATAAACATATTGTTTAGACCAATTATAACGCTTCATTCATTCTTTTTTTTTATCTGTCACAATTAATTTTTTAAATCTTTCACATTAGTTTTAATTCTCATTACTAAGTCAATTTATTCTCAAACTACATTTCAAATAATTTCATCAATTATATTTGCCATTTGATTATATAGATTGACTCCATTTCTAGTTTCATCAATCGTATTTGTAATTTAATTCTATAATTAATATATTGTTGTTCTGAAATTTATTTCTTTAATTTATCGCAAGATAGAGGTCTGTGAGACATTGCGAATTATAAGGGCAAATTTCTGATATTTTTAACTTTATATTTATTTATATTTAAGTATTCATATTCAGTTCGCATTGTCTCTAGGAACTCTGGCGCCCACAATACACAAAACAAAACACTGCTAGTAAAAGAACGACGACCTACCCCCTAAGTAAAATAAAAACGAGTCTCATGCATTTGAACAACTAGTATTTCATTACAAAATGGCGCATAATGCCATACTTGATTAATTAATTAATATTTCGCTAGCTTTCGCTACAATTTAGCGCCCAACTAAATCTATCGTTACAAACTTCATATTGTTTCAAACTACTTTTTAGTCAATTAATTCTAATTTGTATGAGAATGAGCAATCTCATTTCGAAGAACATTATTTGTAACTAATCAGAAGACAAATTTAAATCCAATAATTTGCATTAACTGGCGTAACCTTTGAACATATGTGAGGTGTTCCACTTAAGATGGTCTGAATATCTGGTATTTTTGGCGAATTTATTTAATTTCTGGTGTGCATTTATTCGGCTATATTCAACGTAAAAATATGTGACTAGGTCACGTTTTTGTGGGTTTAAAAGGAATATTTATTGAGCATTAATTCATAAATTATTTCTGTCTGAACACGAATTATAATTATCATCTCCAAACAATTTTATGGGTTCGATACAGCCATAAAAAATTTGATTTAATATGTTGCCGGGCTTGTCATGATGTTGGTCGGCTAGTGGCCGCAATTTTGAAGCTATAAACTTTCAAGTCACTAAAAGATAAATTGATCATACCAAAATATATGGTGAATTCGCTAATCAGCAAAATCGTGATTGGAAGAGGAGGACTTGTGATATGCATGCATCATCTCTTACTTATTTAGCATGAAACTACTTAGAAAAAAAAACATTATCGTCCAATTTTCGTATTATAGTTAGAGTCCAAAATTCAAGTGGTATGTATTTTTGAAATTGTAATAGAGTAAAAAATGTTGATTAATAAGTAACTATTATAATAGTTGTTTATTATACATGTGCCACTCAAGGAAATGTTCTTAAGTAAACCACAGAAAATAGTGCTTTATGCGCAAAACGTATGATATATGCGGGAACAAGGTGGTGACACGTGAAAAGGCTTTTTATAAATTTGGTTATTCATCTACATTTTTCTATGGACGCTTAAAAATATTACCCTGGTTTCAGGAATTATAAATCAAAGCCCGAATAAACCTATTGCTGTCTTAGAATTACTTATATGATTTGATATGAATTTTGCAACACGGGCGAGAAGTCCCTTGCGCGCAGGCCTTCTGTCTAGGCCTATTCTGTACCCACTGACATACCAAATCAGCCAGGCCAATCTAGCGAAGGCACACAGCTTCCTCGGCTGGATCGTTCCTAAGTTTTTCGGATTCAGCACGCAGCTTTCGAAGTGCACCTCTCTTACTCTAGCCAACGCTGGACAATCGATAAGGACAGGAGTGGATTCGTCTTCCTCCAAGCACCCACCTGTATTCCGAACTTTCTGCGATCCGCAGATGGTGCAAATACTTGTTGAAGCGGCAGTGCCCTGTGAGGAGTCCTGTCACCAGCTTCTTCAAAGTCTTTACCCAGGAGAATCCAGCTTTATTTTTAAAATATCCTGCCGTAAGTCCCTGACCCGCTCATTCGTTGCGTTGCTTAGGATGGCATGACCCACCTATTATAAGCTTAGGTCCCATTGGACGCATTGCAGATCAGTTCTGCGGCCCAAACAAGTGTTAATGTCTTTCCCATTTGAAGCTCGCATGCATTTTTGCCTGGAATACGGTTGCAGTTGCAAGGCTAAAACCTTGTCCCATACCTATGGTATATCCATATACATCTGCTCCAGTACCACTATGCAACAACGCATCCCTTTTATGTGAAGTTTGAGAATTTTACTTAATCTGATGGTGTGCAATATATTGTCCACCCTCATTAAGAGTTCCGAACAATCATCAGTTGACCTCCTCCTTACTTTAATATGTCCCCTCGATTTTTTATGTCCCCTACGTGACCGAGTTATCTCAGTCTCTATACAGACCCCTAGGTCTCATGCTCCAGAAATATCAGGAGGGGGGCAAACCAGTTAGTCTCTCAAGAGCCCTGGTGGTTAATAGCAAATGTAGGTCTCACACATTCCAGTCTCTGAACTCTGTCCAACTGAGTCCTAGGAACCCTAGACGTGACCGTGTCCACCATACGATGGCCACATTAGTGATAATGGGGCGTACCATAGCTTTATAATTTTAATCGAGGATTCTCGGCTGTTTGCTCCACATGCATCCAAAAGCTTTTTTACAAGCCCATAGAACATGTTTCCCTTCTTAATGCGGCTGGATACTTGTTCCTTCCAGGTTAACCTAGAGTTCGATATGAGCCCGAGAGTCTTGGTTGACCTTTTATAGCTCAAAGATCGGCCGAACAAGTTGATGGCCGGGATTTCGGATTTTAATTTTATTCGTGCAACTTTAGACTTTTAATTTTTAGCGCCAACTAAAAAAAAATCCTAACGATTTATATTCTTTATATTGGTCCAAATAACATTTCTTATTAGTTACTACCCCCCTACGTTGATACACTGCCAGGATTGTGTTCAAAGGGCAAGACAGGATCTGCCAACGCCAAGAGTGATTATTATTGGTTCAACCACTGCCTAACACGTATTCACTATAATTTGCATAACTGAACCCACCTTTCGACTTCTTTCGATTTATGACCATTAACGTTATTAGACTGCCGCACTGTGATGGCCGTACTGTGGAACACAAGTTTTACAGGGTCAGGTTCCATTAGACGCATCCCGGAACCCCGTTGTGTCAGCCGATCGGTCTCTTCGTAGCCCGGGACCTTCGAGTGTCCCGAAACTCATTCGACACTAACCCTATTTGCCCGATTAAGGCCCTCAAAATTTCTCTACACCCAGACACCAGTGCAGAATGAGCTTTATCAGACTCAAGAGCCGACAGAGCAACTCTGTTGTCCTGGCAATGTTTAAGACTGAAGGCTCTTAACAGATACATTTCGGCCTAGAACATGGTTGTATAAGTCTCCATGATTTCTCCATTCACACCCGCTCCATCAGCGCTATCCGGTTTGAAGCCGTATGTGTATCAAAGGTTCCCATTGACAGGACGTGGGCTGCTATCCGTCTCCAACCAGTCTCCATCGGTTATGTGAAATCTAAAGGGTCTACGTGATATAACGGTGGCAGTATGTTGTCCTGTCTCATTAAGAGTCCCTGGCAATCATTAACCGCCCACCCCGCGGTTTCTAATATGTCCACTAAACCTGTTAGGTAATCGAGACCTTTCAGGCAGTATGCAGATCGCAAACCCTACCTCACTCTTCAGAAATAGATGGAGGGGCAGTAAACCAGTCAGTCATCTGAAGAACTCGGGTAAGTGCCGTCCTCATAGCACCTGTAATTTCCACAAACGTCAGTCCATGCGATCGGATGCAGTTACATATACTTGAAAGTCGCGGTATACACGGTCGAAATTGAAATTTTGACTGGATCTGACATTTCAATTTAGTCCTCTAATTTTCAGGATTGAATTGGCTGAATGCGATCTAAAAACTCTTAGTTAGGATTTAAAAATGGAATTGAAATGACATTTAACTCTAACATCTGTTTGCCTGTTTGTTTGGTTTTTTGGTTATGTTGTTTTTTTTTAAAGTCGTTTAAAAAATTATTATATTTAGATAAGATGTCAGAAAGAACAAATAAATTAGGAAATATATCAAAAAAACTGAATATAATAATATGGACATTAAATGAAATCAGATTTTTTATGACCTTAATTAAAGAAAAGCAAGTCCTAGGGCTTATGGATGGAAACAAGCTACGAGTATCAGAAATGTTAAGAACTTTGTTGGCACCAATGAAAGAGCAAGGCTTTGTTCGAGATGCACCCCAGATGATTATTAAATATAAAATTTTAAAAGGTAAGTGAAAATCTATTAAGAAAGGAGTGGAAATAATAGTCTTACATGGGGTCCACGATCTACCTACCTATTTGTTATTTACACATAAACCTACCAAACAAAGGTTTTAATTCTTCAAGATTTAATTTTGGTTGTCCCAAGTTTGATTTTTATTTTAAATCTGTATAAAGCATTTTAAAATATAATTTATACTAACAGTGGTCCTTATGAAATTTCTGCCGAATATTATAAATGTAAAAGCCACAATTCTGTCAGTGGCAACCAACAGTCCAATGTGTTTTGACTTTTACCAGGAAATGGACGAACTGCTAGGAACACGATCTATATCTGTAGGTCAAGATTCCAATGTAGGATTTGAAAACCTCTCTAATATAGATGGTAAGTGTAGAAAAAAACTAACTATGCAATTTCTCAGAATTAAAAGTGAGATTTTTGTATTTTGATAGATATGTTATTCTCGAATAAGTCAAATAGGTGTATTGTAGCTACACTTAGGTACATATTATGTATTCAGATTTAAATGTATCTAAATTGCTTATAAACACTATTTTGTATGTTATAGTTGAGATTCTCAATAAGGAAGATGTTATGAAGATTTCGAAGTAGAACTTGCTGATATCACTCCCAAATTGCCTGCAAAGAAGCGGTCTAACAGTAGCAAATTAGATCCATTTAGAAAAAATGTTCTTAGGGATACAGAAACGAACAGAAAGATGAAAGTTGAAGCAGAGGTGCAGTTGATGAACCATTTTTTGGAGACCCAAAAAAAAACTATGATAGACTGCACAAATTTTTTTCTGTCAGGCTTACAAAATATCTTTGAGGCTGATTCCAACCAGGAAAACAAATCAGAAGATGAAAATACATCTGAAGATTAAAATATTTAATCAGAATTTTTTGACTCATTAGAAGTTTATAATATATTTACCTAACAAACTATCAATTTCTGTTTGGTTAGTTTATGGTTTAAAGACTAAAAAGCCTTAGTATCTTAACCTAAAAGACTGTTTAGAGGTAGGTAGAAATATGTTTACATAGTTTTTATAGCTTGACCTAAGTTATTATTTATTGACCTAAAACACTAAATGCCAATATGTTTTGTTTTTAATTTTAACGATGTTATGTTCCTATATAGAATAAATAAATTATAATATTTCAAACATATATCAGTGGACAAAATAAGTGTCAACTGCAAAGAGTCCTAATCAGCCTTTAATATTATAGGTATGTGTTGTTTATAGATGCAGAAGCCTTTTTTAAATAAAAATTCTTAGTTTGACCAACATTTGGTAGTATTGAAAAAATATAATAAATTATCTATTAAAGACCATTTATAACTGTACTACCTTATAAAGAATGTGTGAATGGAAAATACATTTTCGACCTTTGAAAATAAAAATAACATGCCGGCTAGCAATTTGAAACACACTACATAAAGCAAATAGCTCTCAAATTTAACCAATAATAAAAATTTAAACTAATATAAACATAAGAGGGTAAAACAAATAACACTAAAACAGAATGTACACTTTCTACACCTTGAACCTGAAGTTTCACTTAATTACCAGGAGTATATCTTGAAGATCTCAAAGGGAAATTATTGGCCAAATATTCACTTAAGAATATGCGCATGTCATACCCTGCATATTCATCCCCCGCAATGCAATTCTGTTGTTCAGGTTGGTGGAATATTATCACAGCATCCCCCACAGCTTGATGCCAGTTATTGAGAAATTCATCATTGTAAAATTCTACTATATTGTGCAGTGAACAACATGCTGTAACAATTTTTGGAACAAAAGAATGGTGAACATCCAACCTTTTAAGAAGGCATCTCCATCTGGCCTTTAGTCTTCCAAATGCAATTTCAACTACTACTCTGGCACAATTCATATGGGCATTGAAGGAATCTCTCATGTCAACATGCCAGAGAAACCTCTCAGAAGCCACGGCAAGATTAGGTAAGTTGGGTCACCAACAAGCAAGCAACAGCAAAGTTTTTCCATTGATTGAAATTTTGCTCTAGAAATTAAGAGTAAGTAAATAAATACTTTTGAAAAGATATTACTTTGTATAGTGTTATAACTCACATTTTTTGGCATAACCCTCTGTATATTTTGGTAAATACTAGAAGCCATAAAAGCAGCCATATCATGACTTCTGCCAGGCTGCCTGATGGAAATGTCAAGGAATTGATAATTAGGTTCTGCATTTCCCTGCATAATGATTGAAGGCCATCCCTCTCTGTTGATGTAATCCCTATATTCATCAGTTGATGGTAAGATAGGAATGTTTATCCCATCAATTGCTCCAATTATATTTGGGATATGACTCTTTTGTTTGAATAGATTAGACATTTCAACTCCTTTAGCAGCATTTGGAAATTGCACAAATTTTGGAGTCAATATTATATTTGCAGCTTCCACACATTCATGAATAGCTTTGCACACTGTAGTTTTGTGTATCCAAACTGATTACCTACTACTCTATACTCACAACAACTTGCTAAGAAGTAAAGAGCTATTGCGACCTTCTTTTACACTGAAGGCAGCCTTTTCGGTTTCCAATATATATTTAACGTACTGGGTTTGGGGCTCATTGCTACTCGCAGATCGTCGGAAATAGTCATGAATGTATTTTCCGGCATTCGGAAGTCCTCTAATCATTCTTGTTCTCCTAGTTTACCGGCCTGAACGATTTTTTCCCACCAATCTCGGATTCGATTTTTAATTAGTCCTCTCTTTTTTTTCATGATTAATAACTCCTAAAGCAGTAACAATGGACCTAAGATAGATTATAGATAGATTAACTAGTTATTGTTGAATTGCTGCATCATTATAAGACAAATATTGCCAAATAACATTTTTCTTTTATTTTTGGCATATCCATCTTTTGTTTTTGATACCTTTTTCTTTGTTTTATTTTATTGGATCGGAACCGGATTCTTGAATCGCAATTGATTAAAAGCGGATAAATACGGGTTTGATTGAAATCCGGTTCTATCGTATCGGTTTAAATGGATGGCAATTTCGTGTTATATAAGTAGTCATTGTATACGCTTTACGACTTTAGAAGAAACATGCCTTTAATCATTTTAGTATTTGGTGTTGGATGCATTACAGTTTTGCGTCAGCAGCTAGAAGAGCAACGCTCTAAATATATCAATCAAGTTACGAAAATCTTCAGAAAATATGTCAATGATTTTACGAGTTCAAGACCAACAGACGAATTTGTCCCAGCATTTTGTAACAACGCAAATTTGGTTTGAATATCAACGATTTTTTCTTGAGTAATCCATGGTACCGACGACGTTTTCAAATGCGGATCGGTACCTTGATAACGACTTAATTTATTTTTAATGCGTCGCTTCTTTTACATTATTGACATCGATCTAAAGAATACGTAATTGATAAAGTATGCTACGCCAAAATGCCATAGTTTGGGAATGATTTAAACAAACAATCGACGGCAAATTAAGGCCAATTTTTACAAATTATTTCTAGTAAAGTATGTTGTTTGTTTTAATACAGGGTTAGGACAAATTATAAGAACGGTCGATTATTTCAAAATATACAGTGGTTATCAAAAAAACACCCCGTATATTATTACTTATTTTGATTGTCCAGTCAATTTTGAACATTTTATTAACCATACTTTATGCCTAAATTCATTAGTTTCCTATATATCATGACATTTTGATCAGTTACAAAACACAAAATAAATTTGGAACAATGTAAATAACTTAACTTAAAAAAAAGAACGGTATAACAAATCATGGAGAAACGGCTCTATTTTACTAACTGACAATGATATAAATTATCGCAAAAATGTCTTTGGGTATTTAAAACCATTTCCCTTGTTATTTTCTCACTTTTATTTAAAATTTTAATTCTTAATTGTTCTAAATTATTGGATTTGTTTCGATAAACATTGTTTTCAGGTGACCTGAATAAAATAAATCGAATGGCGAAAGATCGGGGGACCGTGAAGGCCATTCGATAGGCCCCCTTCTTCCTATATACCGATTTGGGAACGTGACATCCAAAAATGCTCCAACTTCACGAGTAAAATGCGGAGAAGCTCCATCTTGCTGATACCAAGTTAAGTTAATTTCCTCTTGTAGTATTCGCCGCTTGCGTTCCCTCCGTCTCTTACAGACTATAGTTCCTTGTGCTTTCTTGGACCTGTTGTCCCACTGTTGCCTGAGATATATCCGGAGTTAAAATGTGTATAGAATAGAATATAATTGAAGGGAGTTGGCGCTGGTACCCGCCCCTGCCACTGCAACCTATGCAGGTTTATTGTAGCACTTCGAGCCATGCTTAGAGGACCTCATCCAGTCTGGTGTTCCTAATCAGGCTCCACAAATGGAATACCGGCTCCTCCATGTACCTTGCAGGTCCTGGTTTGGTATCTCCTAGCCTTGCTTACCTGAGCCTGCAGAGTGCCTCACACTCGTACCACACGTGTTTTGGAGTTTCCTTCTCCTCCTGACAGAACCTGCAATGGCTATTATCTGCCAGGCCGATCTTTTCCATGTATCTGTTCATTCTACAGTGCCCCGTCAGCTGACCCACTAATATTTTTATCGTCTTGCGACTCCTCTTAAGTAGATCGGCCGTGAATTTTGTGGAGCCGTGTTTTATGAACTGTTTGGCCTGTAGTTAACCCGGTGTTTGTAACCACCAGCTTAGAGATTGTTTATATATTCAGCTTTTAACTGCTGTTTTGAAGACTCTTCCTGCTATTCCGCAGTAGGGCTCAGGTCCCAACGTAACCTTACTTGCGCCCCGTTTAGCAAGTTTGTCGGCTTTTTAGTTGTCTTGATGGCCTTCATGTCCCGGAACCCACGCATTGGTGTACTTATTGTTACGACCGACCTCTTCAAGGGCACTTATGCAGACTTTAACTAGTCTAGATCTGACCTTGTGTGCACTAACTGCTTTTAAGGCGGCATGACTGTCGTAGTATATAACTACCCTCTTTTTTCTAATATTCAATTTCTCTATCTCCATGGCGCAGTGTTGAATTGCCGCGACCTCTGCTTGGAACACTGTGTCTTGACTGCCCATGTTTATGGAGATATTTGACCTTGGTCCGTGTTCCTACCAATTTACTGGTTTTAGAGCCGTCAGTATACCATGTTTGGTCTGCTTTTATAGGAGCCCCCCGTCCCATTCTTCTCTACCTACAATTGCTACTGAGAAGGGTCTATAAAACCCATATGAGGGGGTTGTTTCGTCTGATGGCATTTCGAAGAGATACTTGATCTCCTCGCTGTCCTCTAGTTTCCAGCTTGTGGGCCTTTCCCATTCAATGATGGGCTTGTTGCTTGCTTGAGCCGGTATTGTACCATCCATACGTTTCCCTGTATGAGGATATGTAATGGAGGTAGATTTGGCAGGGCTTCCAGTGCTGTTGTTGGGGTTGTTCTCATCGCCTCCGAGATGCACAGATATGCCAGCCATTGTATGCCTTCTAGTTGCCTGATGGCACCAGTTTGCGTGTCCTTTATGCCCCAGGGTATGGAGCCATAGGTTCCCTTGGGCCTTACTACCATTTTGTACAACCAGAGATTCAATTCGGGGCTCAGCCCTCAGTCTCCCGCAAAGTCGCCTGCATCTGCCCAGTACAAATCTTGCTTTCTGAGTGACGTTGCTAAGATGCGGTTCCCAAGTCGTACCATGTTCAAAAGTAACACCTTGACTTCCTTGGAAAAGATAATTTTTATCCATCCCACTGAGCACTGAATTTTTCAGATCCTTTAATGCTCTTTTCTTTGTGAATGGGACTATTGTGGTTTTCAGCGGATTAACTGACAGATCCTCCTCTTCACACTATTTGCTTACTATGTTCAAGGCCTTTTGCGCTCTTGTTGAAACATAGCCCATGTTCCTTCCTCTGACTACTATGACTAGGTCGTCTGCGTAGCATAGGCAGAAGTATCGCTCATTTTTCATCTTGTCTATTACACTGTCTACCCCACCCTACCCGCGCCGTAACCATATCTACGACTATGGTGGCAGTTATTGTCCTATAATTTAAGTTTGTTTGGATCCAGTTGGGGGGATTTCTTTGTGTTTGAGCGCCTTAACCAGCCATTTGGCTGGAACGTTGTTAAAAAGACCCTCTATGTCTAAAAAGGTGGCTAGTGCCACTCTTTTATTGCCTTTATTAGGAATCTATTTAGATCGTCCAGGACCAAATAAGTAGACTTTTCTGGTTGGTACGCATATTTACGCTCGTTAAGGGGTTTTGTTGAGAGAATGTTTATAGTTGGAACTATTTCTTGCCGAAAAAACTGGAGATATCGTTCGCCGATCAAATTTCCCTTGATAAAAGAAGGGTCCAATTACATGTCCCGCAACAATCCAGCCCACTGCCCAGACATTAACTTTTCTGGCAACTATGTACCTATACAGTTCTCATACCAGCTTGGGTTATTTCGTGTGCAGTAACAGTAATTTTGTTTATTTACCGTTCCGTGTAGTGTAAGGGTCGCCTCATCTGAAAAAACAATATTGTTTGAAAAATGCGGGTTCTCTTCAATCTTTCTAGTCATTATTTTGCAAAACTTTAATCTTCGATCACAGTCAACGTCACAAAGTTCTTGAACAACATTAACTTTGTATGGATACATTTTCTCAGTATAAATAATTGTTCGTACAGATTTTTAATCAATTTCATGATTCAAAGCAAGCTGATTGGTGGATTGTTTGGGATTTTGTTCTAACGAAAACAGAATGTCGAATTTTTTCTTCTCGGAGGTAGCAGTCCCACGTCTTCCCGATCTTGGTCGCTTTTTTACACTCCCAGTCCTTTTTTTTGTGCCTGTCTGGGTACAAATTGTTATAAATATTACATACCTCCTGATATGATCTCTGTTTATCGCCATATATCAATTCTCAATCACTTCCCAGCACTAGTACGGGAAAATAATCATTCTGGTATTAATATCAATCAATATATTCAGGCGGAAAGTGTCTTTCCTGCTCCCGACTGCTTGCCCGCATCGTTCAAGTCAACGGCAGGCGCGTGCGTGAAAGTGGTACATTTTCGCACTTATTATAATTAAGCTGTTTAATGTTCTCATATATTGTGATTCTTTGACATCAAATAATGGCTTTACGGTAAATATTGGTGTAAATATTAATAGGTAGACTGTAATTCGTAGTGTTTTAATTTATTTGTTGATAAATTATTGTTCATCGTTTGAAATTTGTTTTATAATGAAAACTTAAAAAAAACACCATAAATTGAAAGTTTATTAATTTCGTTATGATACCTATAGCGCACTAGTGACTCATTAATGAGCTATAACTAATAATCCACTAGTGTGTTATAAGCCACATTATTCATATGTAATTGTTGGATAAAATACTTTATTCAAAAGATCTATAGCAACTTTATTATTTTCCTCATTTGGTGCAATGGCACCCATCAGTATCCTCATCTCATCATATCAGTATCACGTATTTTGTTCCCATAATATCTAAGCTATATTGTTTCTAAATTATTTAAAATATAAAAATATTTTAAGGTTCTTTATTTTTTTTTTTTAGTTTTAAAATCAATGAAAATGGTCCTCAAATTTTACAAACATCCAAACCTGATTCCACTATTTTTACTGTTTTGTAACAAACTGTGCCGATTAATCGTATAAATGTGAATGACATTAGTCGCCTTATACATTTTTTATGTAAATTACCTATAGAAGCAAGGTCTCGGTCGGACATCGGCTTGCTTAACTTATTTATTTTAATTGCTATAGTAGGAATATCGATAGATATGATATGTAGAAGAGTTCTTTCTTTCTAATTTGGAGTGGGCTGCCACTTTTTTGCTTCCAGCGCCATTCTCCAGCTCAAACGGTATGACCTCGGATAAACG
>MU183726.1:393574-435357 GCA_016904865.1 Pissodes strobi
CATTATCACCACAACTAGAGAATCTGTGTTTGTATCTGGAGAGAATCATAATATGTTGAACAAAGAATCTCTCGGCTCAATTTCTTTTAATAATTGGTTCGAATTGCCATATTATTTTTATAAAAATTGATTAAATTGGTATTTATTTTTATATACTAACAAACCGAAGGCGGTAAGTAATCACTTACGGATCAGTAATTTCTAAACTTCACTTTCAGATATTATAATCAAGCCCGCAAAGGTGCCAAAATATAAATTTTTAAACGTCAATAATTTCAAAAACAGTTGATTTGAAGCATAAGCATATTTAGAAAAATTTTAACTTTTTTTTGTAAGATTCATTTTTTTTTTAATCTATGTATTGGTGCCCTTGTGGCTTTCACACCAGAAGTGAAACTTCATCCTCACAAAACAGAATAATATTTTTATTTTATGCAAATTCGCTGACACGATTGGCAGAACATACTACACATGAAACTCTGGCCCATTCAAAGATTGATTTTTGTCAGAAGAAGATAGGCGAGTTCAGTGCGAATGACGTAGAAGAAACGAAGATAAAAGATGGTCATCTCATGCGCCGTATCATACATTTTGTAACACATTCACCAGCTTACTATTCATGTATAGCGCGCGCCTAAAGAAAATTCATTTCAATAACTCACTATAACTATAATTTACATAATAATATCTTAAAATTCGTGAATTCTGTAGTATAACAATGTTTGAAAATTTTTCCCTTTTTCGTGGAATTTAAAAAAATCGATTTTAACTGCACATAGAACATCCTGTAGGTATAATTTAAAAAAAAAGCATTATGAAGCTCATGCATACATAAAGTAACTTCTTATTCGAAAAAAGTGCCACTTTTGCACTTGTTTTATCAATCACTAATTCAATATGGGAAAAATTAGAATACAATCGGTGGATAAAAACGTTTGGCTTTTAAATAATTTGTTTTCGAATCCTAGAGCTACTTTTGGTCTGTTATTTCCGGTAGGCCCACCACCTTGTAACCTCTATAATATAATATACTAAGCATATGCTATAATGGAAACGTACCTATGTGTGTTATCGTAATATAACAACGAAATGAACAATAGTAATAATTCAAATATGGTGAATTTTAAAACACTCTAATTCATTTAAAGTTGAAAAAAAACCTGATGAATTGTTGCCAGTTTCATTTCTTTTACCTACCGGGCGATAGGAACCCCTGGGCACTGCATTGAAATAGTATCAGATGCGGTCGTGTCATTGGCTGTCACTGCAATTTTAGTATCATTTGCGATCTGTGCAAACTATTGTAGGATTTTCAGGTAAATGGAATAATGAGGGTGTCAGATGCAGTCAAATATTATAACATCAAAATATAAAAACCAGGCATTACCCTCCTACGCTTGCTCCGGGGTCGCAACCACCAAAAATTAACCCAAACCACGAATGACCCATGTAACACTAAAGATTTATCCCCGAATGTTATAATACAATTTTAATTAAAGAAATATTCATATTCTTCGAATATAAAATTATTCTTTATTTAATTATTGTACAACGAAAATTCCATTAATAATGTGAAATGGAAAATTAATTTAATATCAATAAACTGGTAAAATGAAGATAGGCCTTAAATATATTTTAGGTAACATTCGACGAATTAATTAATAAACGATAATATTTAGGAATATTTGTGTGATTAATTTCTTGTAATTAGCTAATGAATACCCTAGTCTATAAAACTGGTATTTTATATACACGTCAAATTTGAAAAGTGAATGGATATCCCTTATACAAGGTGAATAAGACACAGAATTACGACTAAATACCCAAATATTTTTAAATATTTTAGCTAGATATAGTTGTTATTCATGGCAATGGTTATTTTGATATACAGCGTATCCGGTAAATTATTTGTTTTAGATATTTTAGTAATTCCTTTTTAAAAAAGGTACTCTACATGTGTTTTAGCAACTTCATCCAGAACCATGGAAGTAATGATGTGCTTGCCGCCCCTAGATATTCAGCTAAAGAAGGTGGCTTGACTACATTGCTAAGTCGTTGGTGTGCAACTCAGCGTAAAATGTGGAAGTACCAGATGACGCCTGTGGGAAGGTGCAGTCGGAAGACTACGACTACTGCAGTCCAGCGCAAACAGCATACTTCCCAACTATGTCGGCAAACTCTATGATTTACAAATAAAACCAAATGAGCTTATAACCAAAGGTGCGGTTAACATTTTCGTGGATGGCTCAAAAACCCAGGAAAGGGCAGGCTGTGGAATTTACTCCCGCAGCTTGCCAATTGAACTTAAATGGTCTATGGAGGTACACGCAAGCATTGTTCAGTCTGAACTTGCTGCTATATCCATAGCCGCAAAAGAGATCGTTCGCAGGCATACTGAGGATAATACTATTAAAATGGTCCTGAAAAGTTATGAAGAGCCATAATGCCACAATTCACTGGAGGATGCCGCCCGCAAAAACAAAATTTCTGTGTGCTGGGTTTAAGGACATGCACAGTATGTAACATTCCGATTTGGCGAGTGTAGAATATTTTTAAATTTCATTTTATATGCTGCATTTAGCAAAAAATGCTGTATTTTGCGGTAAGAATTATTGAAAAGAGGTCAATATTCTTCGGTTAATTAATTCTAAATTTATTGAGTCGATTTGCTGTCAATACGCTTTTGCCGCATTTATTAGTGTAAATTAATTTTATTCTAAATATAGGTTAGCGATATATGTATTTGTATTAGCTTTTATAACACTGTTGTGTCCTTGAGTAACTATTTTGGTCATCCCTTTCTCTTATGTTAGCCCTCAGGCACTTTGTGACTACATTTATTTTAGTTGGTAAGCAAACCACAAATCGCTTAGGCTTGATCAAGTCACTAAAATAGGATATTATGTTATTAGTATAACTTTGCTTGATTTATTATGGTAGAACGGCCAGCAAACCGTTCTATATTTTTAAGAATTGTGTTAATGAAACCTGCTTTAAGCTTCATTGGATCCGTTAAATTAATATTTTATTTTCGGTTTAAATATTTCAGAACTTTTGAGAACTTCTGATAAAATTTTGTGGGACCTCTGTCCCGTTTCTGGTTTCAGATATTTATATTTACCTTTCCACGCGGCCTGCTGAAATCCTAGTAATGTTCGGTTGGTTCTGTTGGCAGCATTGGGTAGTAGGAATGGGCTATATCCCATAATTGCTGCTGTCGATTTAAATTTTTTAAAGCTTATCGTTTTGTTGGGGAATATTGTCTAGCATTTCTTGAACAATTTAATTTCAGCTCATTATTTGTGACTCCCGCCGTCGTTTTACCACCATAAGAAACGAGAACTAAGTCGTTTATTGTCTTAGAATTATTCCTCGCATCGAATCCCTTGGAATTTTCAGCTCATCATTACTTCTTGATTCGACGTTTTTTTTTTCTAATCTCGTGATAGTGGAAAAGGCAAATTGACTGAAACGAATAGAGTTCTTCTAGAAATACATTTCGGTGAGAAGAGAAACTTTTTGCTTTAGTGCAGTCATAGTGACTCAACATTTAGTGTCGTAATTTTATACTACCCTTCTTTTGGGATATTGTGGATTTCTATTTGTGTTTTGACACAACCGATTTATCGGGATTTAACTACTGCACTAGAGGCCTTTCGAGTTCGTCGTATAAGACCGAGACCGTCGACTCTCTAGCTACCCGCCACCAAAAGCGAGGGTCCTATCTCCGGGCCAGTCCTATCCTCGGGCCAGTCTTATCTCTGGGTCAATCCTACCACCGGGCTACCCCGCTGCAATTTTATCACCGGGCTACCAGTTCTCTGCTAGTTTTACCCTCGGGGCCATTGAGTAGCAGTACCTGGGATTTACTACAGGTGCCCGGCGCCTCTACCAGATGTACTTCCTGCCTCCATAACGAAGCTGGATGATTCGGATCTAATGGGAGTATCGTACAGAAGCAGTATTATTTTCTTTTTTTTTTGTGTTTAATTACTTATTTGCACTATAGATTGTGCTTTAAAACACCCAATTTTCATTATTCATTTATTTTTCTGACCGATTGATATAATCGCTCTTAATTTTCCATTTTTTAATATAAATCAAGCATTGATAGCCGGGCTTTAAGATAGTTTTCAATAATATTCTTTTCTTATTCATTTATCGGGTCAATTGATTTAATTATTGTGACCTACTATTATTTCTACATTTATAATTGGTGCAGCTACTAACGCACGCATACATATATGTAATTAGCTTATGTAAAATCAAAGTGATCATTTCGGATTGTAGTGCTTAGCGCATTTAGTTGTAAGGCATACAGTACCAAGTTAACAACAGAGTTGGTCTCCGTACAATCTCCATATTGTACTCTATTTATCAATTACTTTAATAGTCATTTGATATTCCTTTGTCTTTAAATTGCAAATTTTACTGTAGGATTGTTGCTGTGTTTAAAAAAAAGAACTTAGTAGCAAATAGATTGTTCCTTAAATGTTAGATTGTGTTTGATAAGCGTGCCTAGCAACCCCATACAACACCAGCGGAGCTTTTCCAATTTAGTTGGGGAAAACTGGTGGCGCTCTACGACCCCACTACCGAAGCCGGGCATTTGTAACACGACTCTCCGTTGCTAGGTTTGTTTTTAAGGTTTTTTGCTTGCTAACTTTAACAGGAAAAAAGTGTTGCAAGTACGAAGGTAATAAATTATCGGATGAATTGCCTAGAATGGCAGCCGGTTCAAGCATTATAGGAGCTGGTTCTTCAAACTTACCGATCGCAACGTTAATACATATGGTAAAAAAGGTCACCCATGAAGACTTTAAGGCAATATGGGACGAAGTAACTAACTGTCGACTGACCAGGGAGCTACTAAGCTACCCTAATGAGTCTGTAGCGAAGGCATATCTCGGCATGTCAAGGAAGAACCTACGACTCATAACGGGGATTCTGACTGAACACTACCAGCTAAGAAAACATCTCTACATAATGAGATTATACGACACACCTCTATATCTCTGCATATCTGCTGTGACCGGGATATGCTCTGCGATTGCGACGCTCTTTCGGAACTACGGGAATCCATTTTAGGAGAACGATGGCCAACCATGGCTTTTCTCAGATCATCCCCCTCGGGCAACATCACCGCCTTTTTTACAACACTAGGTTTGGCGATCGCCTAGATGGATTGGTGATTGGTTGACCTAGGAAGGATGCACAAGGAGCCCAATGCGGCCTAAGTGCTATGACCTTTCAATGCTACTCTCTCACCATTTCCAGATTTGATATATGTTTCAATAAAATTAGCCGAAAAAATTAAGCTTTTGTTTAAATGAAAATACTAGATTAAAACATCGGTCGTTTATATTTATGCTGACATGCATCTAATTTAAGGAACATTTTGTGAAGGCAAGAAAAATGTATTCTGATACATTTCCAAATCGTCGTTTATCACACCGAAATGCTATTGAGAGGGTTGAATGTATATTAAAAAAAGCAGGTAAAAAGTCAAGTGAATAAAAAGTAACTAATTTTTTGCTAATCTATTCTAGGAAGCTCTTGCCGCATTGTGATGGAGAAAAGCCTCCATGAAAAGCAAAACACCCTTATTAGAGGAGGAAATTATGGATGAAATTACTGAAAATATCTCTAATAGTTTAAGAAAGCTGTCGATCCAAGTTCATGAGACCTTTGAGAACAACTGCTATATCTTTATCGAGTCCAAAAGATACATGCCATGTTTCCCGCTAATTATGCTGCAAGTGTCAATTACGCAAATTGGTCTTTGCAACGATTTAGGCAATATCCAAACCTTACTAGTCTTGTTTTCTTTACCCAGGAAGCCGTTTTAACCCGGCCATAATTTGTGTATCTGGCATCGAGAAAATCTATCTGCAATATTACAGAAAAGCACCACAAAGGTTCATGGTTAACATGCGGGCGGAGATTATTGGAAATCATCTCATTGGCCTCTTCTTTTTGAAGACACATTAAACGGTGGCATGTATTTGCAATCTTTGCAATATTGCAAATTAGAAATCATATGTAGTTTATGCACGGCTGTGCACCGCTCCATTTTAGCAAATTAGTTCGTCAGCACTTACCAAATAATTTTAGCTACCGAAGGATATGTCGACGTGGACCTATTCTATGGCCACCGGGGTCGCTGGACATGACTCCAATCAATTTATTTTTATTATCAGGGAAGACCTGATAGAAAGAATAACGTACCATTGCAACAAAATTCGAGACAATGCTGGAATGTTGTTTCCGGTAGAAAGCGAGTCAATGCTGGAATGTTGTTTCAGGTAGAAAGAGAAACGTCCGTAGGATAGCGAGATGTAATATAGAGGTACAAGGCGACCATTTCAAAAAAATCTTCTCAAGTAAATAAGAAGAAGCAAAGCTTTCACATTTTTAACATTCTTACACTTAAGTTATTTCTGAAGTGGCAAAAAGGTTCAGTCTTAAGTACTTTTTATAATTAACTTTTACCTGTTTCTCTTAAGCTACGATCAACCCATGGTTTTTGATGGTTCCTTTATGCGGTGCACTTCGATTTGGAAATATGTATATGAGAATAAATTCTTCTTTCGTGCACACAATTAACGAGTATTTGTCCATAAATTGGATGCATGTCAGCATACTTAAATCGACTGGTTGTAGTATTGTAGTATTATTACTTACTTCAATAACTTTTTAATAGCGGAATAAACAAAAACTTAATTTCTTCGATAAGGGCCAATTTTCTCGAAATAAATGTACCGTTTTTAAAGAAGAACGACCAAAGTATTAAAAATAGTATATTATTTTATATGGAGGAAAAGTGATACTTTTCATGGCGCGCTCGTGTTTAACAGCCGAACGGAGCGAGGCTGGTAATAGAGAGCAAGCCATGAAAAGTAACTTTTCCTCCAAATAAAATATGCTGTTTTTTCTTCAAATGTCGACAAATTAATGCAAAAACATCTCTTTTTAATAGTAATAATATCTAATTATTATTAAAGATAAATGGGTTCGCAAGGCGGCTTAGACCACGATCGTAGGTGGCCTTGCTTGGGCCGGTGTCGATGAATTTAACATAAAGCTGTCAGTGGACACTGTCAACAATAATTATTTTTCTGTGATGGCGTCTCCGATTGCGTTTTAATTCCGTATTGATAAGCAGTTATTGAGTAAGTTCGATTAAATAATAACCAATTTGTTCCTAAATTAGTGATTTTTAGAAATGCAGTCACAAATTGAGTGATAAATACAAATTGTAGTTTAATAAATCTTAAGTTGTTGACGCTTATTTTGTTGTCTGTTTGTATTGTATCTATGTTGCTATGACAACACTTTTACCTCCGCCGGCGGAAAAGTGAAAAGTAAAGCTCCGGCGGAGGAAAAATGAAACTTGACTGCCGCCTACACAGTCGAGTAATGACGTATTTACGGACGTTTGAAGAAAAAATCAGTTTTCAGCTCTGTGAAATGACCCCTGTCAAAATTTTGGCCCAATGAGTGGGGTGGTAACTCCGTTCCTGACTTCTCTGGCGATGTAAAACATCTGGTATAGTATGTTTTTATGAGTCCTTAAGGCCTACATACAATATTGAAATTTAATTAAATTATAGTTGCCGGCTCAAAAGTTAGAGCCGAAAAGATAAATCACTGGGCACTTGTTGGGGGCTCTGTATTTTCATTAAAGGGAACTATAGGATTTTTTTCTATGGCAAATTAGGATTATTTTGACCTTCCCTATATGGTCACCCTTATAAAAACTTGTGTTGATAAAGGTAAAATTAGGATCATGAAACTACGAGCATATTGAAAAACCTAAATGTGTTGATTAGAAATAGTATATTGCGTACTTAGGCGGACAAGTTTGGTACCAGCAAGCACCATGGCCGAGAATGTTCTTTTTCTCCGAAATACACATACTATCTTTTTTGCGATTGAAAAAAATATATAAAATATTGATATTGTTGAAGGAGACCAAATAGCAGTGAGAATAGCAAGCTTTGTCGCCTGTCAAAAGAACCCTAAAGAACCCTAAAAGCACATATTTATATTATGTTCCTTACAAAAGCTCGGAAAGTGCTAAACCCCTATATGTTTGAATAGTTAAAGCACGAAACGAATAGAATATAATTTGCCAGGTTTCGGTTAGTTTTGGTTGTGAACGTTTTGGTTACGAACTAGAAGAAATATTTTCCCCATTTGTTTCGGACCTGGATATCTTATTTCATCTGTATTTGTCACTTCACGGCTAACATTTATGACATTTAAAGTAGCAGAGTTTGTTAGATGGTGGTTCTTGGATTGGATTTACTTTTTAGGTTGATACAGTTGCAAATGATTAAATAACTCGAAGTTTTACCAATCCAGAGTGGCAAATCTTAAGATATACCAATTTCTAAATGAAATAAACAAAACGAGTTTTGGACTTTTGCCATATTTGGTTGACGAATTCTAGTATAGCCCACGTTCCTACAGATCATGCAGTTATTGAATACAATAAGTAAGACTAGGAGACTACGAAAAGAACAGCTGTTAGTAGATTAAAGAGATATTAAAAGCGAGGGTAACTCGTCATCTGAAAAACACACTTGCCAGCAAATCGTATGACTTGTAAAAAAATAATGGAAGAAGAACCAAAGATTGGCCTAGTAGTAGTAGTAGTAGTAGTAAAGGTGGGGGGGCCGAAGCCCGGTAAGTAGGCCTATAAGTCCCTTTTCACCATCCCCGATCCGCCCTCACCTACCTGGCTACTTCCTACACCCGTCCCGCACTGAAACGGCCCGTCACCTTGATAAAGGTGAGGACGTCCTCCCAGTCCAGATCCTTTAGATCCTCCCTAGCAAGTGTTGGTGCTCCCAGTATCTTCCTCCTTAGGCGACTCCACCTATCACAAATTCCTATATAGTGGTATGAGGACTCATCCCCTGTCCCGCAGTTTGGGCAGAGTGGGCTGTCCCTCACGCCGATAAGGTGCAGATGGCTGTTTAGGCTTCCATGCCCAGTCAGAATACCTACCAAGTTCCTGATGTCCTCTCGGCTCCTTTTTAGCAGTCGCCTTGCTCTGGATCCGTCAGGATTTAGAATCATTTCCTTGGCTTGTCTGCATCCTTCTTTTCCTCTCCAATTGTGCTTTGTCTTGTTCCAGGCCCAGTTATTTAGTTCCTGAGAGATTTGCCTTTTACTTAAGCCCAGACCAGGTTCTGGATCGACGAGGTGGCTCATTGAGCCTTGTCTTGCCAATTCATCGGCCCGTTCGTTGCCCTCGATGCCACTGTGCGCTGGAACCCATTTGAGTCTTACTTCCTTGAGCACAGCCAATCTGTCTAGGACGTCTCTACATTCCTGAACTAGCTTACAGTTTGCCCTGGGTCTTTGGATCGCCCGGAGAGCGGCCTGACTGTCCGAGTAAATATATATACTCTCTACACCTTCTGTTACCTCCGGCTTGGTTGCTACTTTCAAAATAGCAAACACCTCCGCCTGGAAACAGTGGCATATCTCCCCAGCGGAGTGCTTTCTCCTGATTTAGTGTTGTCTAGGTATACACCGCCTCCGGATGACTGTGTATTAGCCATCCATGAGTCGTCAGTGTACCATGCGTGTACGATCCGTAGGAAATCCTCGGTCTTATCACAGCAGTGTACAGCCACTTGAGGATGTAAGGTTTTAAACCCCACTTCCTACCTACCGTTCTCCTTAGTTGCTACATAATCGCGGTTGTCTTATTCACCACCTGTTCAACGTGTGCCTTCCACGTCAATTTACTGTCTAAAATAACTCCCAAATATTTGCCTTGTTGACTTAGGCTCAGTCTCGTCTGGTAGAGTATGGGATGTATAAAACCTGTTAGATTTTGTTTCCTTGTGAAGAGAATGAGTTCGGTCTTCCCTGGGTTTACTGAGAGACCATTCTCCTCATACCAACCTTGAACTATCCGACACGCCACCTGCATACGCGCGCAGACCGTTCTCACGAACTTGCCCGTGATCATTACTAGCCCGTCGTCAGCATATGCTTGTACGTAGAATCCCTCATGATTTAACCTTCTCAGGAGGCTGTCCATCACCAGGCACCACAAATGTGGCGAGAGGCAGCTGCCTTGTGGGCAACCCCCTCTTACCCCGGCTTCGACGTGAACTTCTCCCAGCGTGGCGCTGATCTTTCGATCTTCCAGTGCCGTTTTTACCCACTTGACCAAATGAACTGGTGTTCTCTTGGCCTGGAGGGCTTGACAGATAGTTTTCGTTTTAGCCTTATCGAAAGCTCCTTCTACGTCAAAGAAGAGCGCTAGCGCCATTTCTTTGTTTTCTATTGCCTTTTCAGCCCTTCTAACTACAGAATGGAGAGCCGTTTCAGTCGACTTCCCCCTTCTGTAGGCGTGCTGATTATCATGTAGAAGAGAATCAGTTAGGATCATTTTGTCCATTGTCTTCATTAAAAATGAAGTTAGACTTATAGGCCTAAAGGACTTGGGATGGGAATAGTCTCTCTTCCCTGCCTTGGGGGTGAAGACGACATCCGCTGCTCTCCAAGCTTGTGGAACGTACCCTACTGCTATGCTGGCCTCGAATACTCTCTTTAAGTAAGGGAGTAACGTATCAAGGCCCGCCTGCAGCATCATGGGTATAATTCCATCCGGCCCTCCTGCCTTATATGGACTGAACTCCCTCACTGCCCAAGTTATGGATTCCTCAGTCACCACACTGCGGGCAAGGTTCCAGTCCATCTCTGGCTCTGGTTCCTCGCCCCAGTTGGTAGTCTGTATCTCTCCGGGGAAGTGGGTTTTTAGAAGAAGCTCTATCGTTTCCTCCCTGTTCGCTGTCCATTGTTCGCCTATTTTCAGAGAGCCGATCTCTTTTTGTCTTTTTGCCCAGCAGCTTAAGCAGACGCGCTGAGTCCGAGAGAGACTCCATCTCTCCACAGAATTTCCTCAAGCTGTCTCTTTTGCTGCGTCAGACCTCGATTTTATATTTCCTTCTGGCTTCCAGATACACATCCCAGAGCTCCTGCCGCCCTTCCCTGAAAGCGTGGCCGTGTGATCTTCTCACGTCTTTTTTAAGACGGTCCAGAGTATCACTCCACCAAGGCAGCCTCTTGGCGCTCGCTTTCTTAAGTGGGCACGCTTGTTCATAGGAGTCGATGATTATACTGTTTAGCTTTACCACCTCAATTTCTAGTTCTTGTTTTGATGAAATAGCCTGCCCTAAAGTTATGGACATTACCAGACTTTAAAGATTGGCCTAACGCATAGGGTTATGCGAATGGTCACTAGGCAAGCCATCGAAATCATGATAATGAAGAGGAAAGATAATGAAAATACTTGTGAGTGATGTTTATTATTATCAAGATGCTGGATCTTGGAATTTAATAATAATCCATTATTTCCTGGAAAGAAAAATACAAATAGACGAAGAGGAAGAAGCACCGAATGCATCGCAGCGTTTCATCGTAGGACTGGCCTTAATATGGAATAATTCTCTATAAAGATATTCTACATCAGGAGAAGGCTAGCTCAGTCGACTTTATCGATGACTTAGCAATTATTGTGAGTGCTGTAGAGTCAAAATTATTGACTCCTAGATGTAAGGCACTATGTATGACAAACCGTTATTTAACATTAGAAGACTAAAGAAATCAAGAAGGAGACGAACCATAATTGGGGCCATGATTCTACAAGGAATAAGTATAAAAATAGACGAAGTTGATTACAAAAACCGCAGAAAATGCATTTGCTCTAATAAATTCACTAGGTTGTCCGCGAAAATATTGAACTACAGGTACTGTTTGGGGGGGGGGGGGGGTACTAAGTAATACTATACTATTCTCCTAAAAAGCATATAGCTCCTAAAGTGATAATGGTAACATTATTTATTCATTCAATCCATCAGATATGGAAGAAAGATAGTTAAGTATTAGACAAAAAAAGTCGAATAAAATACATAGGTTAAAGAGAGTATACCTATGTATGACAAAAAACTTAGGAACCAGGGACCCAATCATATATCTCAATATTAGAGAATGAATACATTATAATTACCCAAATATGAACTATCACACATCAATACAATTTGATTCCACCAAAGATATTAAAAAAAAAGAGCAAATGTATTTTCAATTCGATTTATTGGAAAAAATGGATTTCCGGAAAAAAGATTTTTAAGATTCATTAGCATGCGGAGTCATACTTTAACACAATATTAGGAGAATTAAATTTGTTAGTTATAGATGTTTCTCGGTGTCAAGGGTAAGCATATGATGGGTCTAGCACAATGTCTGGTCAGCTTACTGGGTTGCAAACTAGGATTAAGGAAATTGTGCCAGATGCAACGTACCTGCATAGATTGTTGTGCTCATAACTTGAATTTGATTCTTGTGGATTTCATAACCACGCGCACAGAGGCAAGGCTTTTTTTGGTACATTATAGCAAATTTACATTTATATTTCAGCGAGTTTTCCGCGGTTAAAATTGTTTGAAAAATTCGGTCGGAGCATAATACAGATGAATTAAGAAATATTACTTTTAAAAAATTATCTACTACACGATGGTCTAGTCATAAAATGGCAGTGGTCTCTATATTTTTGAATATTTCGGCGATATATGAAACTCATTTAAAAATTGTTGAGGGAGAAATAATAAACGTAAATGCTAAACAACCCAAACGAACCCAAACAAATAGCAGAAGCAAATGGAATCTTAAATTACATAGAGACAGTTGAATTTATATATTTTTTGTTTTTGGAAAGAGATTTTATCAAAAGCTCATATTTTATCAAATTATTTGCAGAAAATCGATATAAATATTGCTTTAGCTGCAAAATTTATAGAGGCGGCTGTAAAAACATTTAATAAATTTGAATCTATAGCCAAAGAGCTTTCATCCAAATGTGGCGCCTTTAACTCTTGAATAAGAAAAACAAAAAATTCATGATGAAAATTCTTGAAAAAATTTAAAAATTAAGGTCTTTTTGTTACTTTAGATAAATTTATATTAGCTGTGACATCAAAGTTCGAAAATTTTTAAAAATAAATAAATAAAAAATTGTTTAACAAGCTATTTTGAAATCCGCAAAAGAGGAAAATCTTAATTGTATGCCAGATTTATCAGCATTTTATGGAAAGGGTATTATAGATACCGACATTATGGATGAATATAAACATTTTTGCTCATTTTTTAAAGAAGTTACTAAAGAAAATTGCGTCGGCACTGAAGAAGAAGAACAGCAAATAAATTAGGATCTACCTTTCAAAATATTTCTAAGTTGTATAGAATACTTTTAACAATAAATACTAATAGTGCAAATGGCGAGAGAAATTTTAGTCGTTTAAAACAAATTAAGTCATATGCCAGGCCAACAATGCTAGAAGAAAGATTGAATTATTTATATATTTTAAGTATTGAGGCAAAAATAGATAGATTTTAACCTTATATTAAATAACCTATAAACCTTTGTTTATTTGTTTAGATTTAAGTGTTTAAGCAGTCTAATACCATTTTATAATTATAAAATGGTAATACCTAAACTATACAGGAGGTTATTTAAGCGCATACCCAAACTTCAGGAGAAAACTCTTTGAGTGCTTTTAGGGCAAAAAGTTTATATAAACATAGATCCGGAAATGCATTGTTTCCAAGATACAGGGTGTCAAACTTAAAAAAAAAAAATTTTTTGTAAAAAATCTTAATAATCTTTAAGTCGATTTTGTGAAAATTGGGCAGTGGCCATTACGGTAGTAAGGGGGTAATTTAGCCCTAATTAAATTAATTAAGATTACTAAATGTAACATCTTTTGTATTTGTATTTGTATTTTTATTCCAAAAAGGAATTCCTATAAGAGCGTAACAGAGTGCTTTCGGCCTAAGCCATCATCAGTGTTACCTGGAAATTAAGTAAAAGAACCATCCATTAACGGAAAATCAGTGACTGCTGTAAGATCTTTAGTAAGAGAAAATGATACAATTGGCGTGGTTGCTGTATTAAGTATGTTTCGTACATGCACACAGCCTTTACTCTTCATTTAATTAAAATTAATTATTATAAAGTCTAGTAGTGCCCCGGAAGGCAATCTACGGGATGTTTTTGCCGAAAAAATTTACGCTACTCACTTTTTTAAGAATTATATATTTTTTTCAAATGTAACAACTAAAACCTTGCTATCTCTTGTATTATTTTCGTATCTTGCTTAGTTAAAAAAAAAACACTTTTTTGTGATATTCTAGGGACATGCAATAGTGGTTTTTTTTCCAAAAAGTAAGAAAGATACGGAAATAATTCAAAGGACAAAAAAGTTGAATATTTAGTTCCATAATCCGAAATAAACACAAAAATTAGTTTGGCCACGTACTTAAATAACACACTGTATATTATGAATTATTATAATGTTATTTAATAATCTTAAAACAAGTAAAATGTTCTTTTCAACAAATTAGGTAAGAGAAATAAAAATATAATTCGAATTGAGGTGGACTCTATGAACAAATTATTTGGCGCCTTCCAAACATACTGCCCCCTCCACTTTCACAAGCTGGCTACGCCACTGAAAATAGGAAATGTCCCAGCTAGCGTGGCCAAATATTTAAATCTACGAAACTCATCTTCTTATACAAAACATTGCTTCATGCACTCATCAGCTACTACACTCATGTGCAATAAAAACGGTCATTACAAAATTTTGATTAAGTTTTAGGCTTGATAACTTTTTTATTTTTGACCCGATTTTAGTGATTTTTTTAAAGAACTGTAGGTACAACTATCCATATTAACATGTCTTTTACACATTTTAAGAAACATTGGTTATTCGACATATTATACAAGGATAATCGAAATGTTGTTTTTTTATCTAATTTCAAAACTCCCTGTGGAATAGTCAAGTAGCAAAATTATTCCAAAATGCCAGTTTTCATTTAAAGTCATCTATTCTTTACGTTTTGTTTTTTTGGTTCACCTCGATACATGCATTTATTCTCACACAAATGCTAAATATCTTCGTTATCAATGATTTAAATTTTTTATTGTACTAATCAAAATTTAATTGGTAGTTAATTTTGTTTATAAATTAATTTACTTAAACTAAACATTTTAACTTAAACATGGACCAGTACTTTGTATTGCATCCTCTAGTTCTAATTACTGGCGTGCACACGTCGCCGTCGGTCTATGCCATCAATGAGCCCGCGAATATCGTCTTGGGGAATATTCCTCCATTCTTCTTGAAGTACCGCACGAGGCTCGTTCAATGTCGCTGGTACCACTTCTGGACCTCTAACGCGTTTTCCGAGCATAGCCCACACATGCTCTATAGTGTTCAAATCTGGAGAACATGCTGGCCAGTTCATTTTTTCAATCCCAATTTCTAGCAAATATTCAGTTACGCACATTGCTGAATGTGGTCAGGCATTATTTTGCATCAAGATAAAGCACTTAAAACCATTGTAAATGCACAAACATACTGTCAAACTGACAATAAAGCGTCAAATAACAATGGACAACATAGCCACCTTGTCAAAGGAAATACTGAATTCATATTGAATTAGAAATTATGTAAAACTTTAAATTATTGATATCCAAGATCATTTTGCATTTGGGTGGGAATAATGGCATGTATTGACATGAACGAAAAAACAAAACGTAAAGAATAGATCACTTTAAACGAAAACTGATATTTTGGAAAAATTTTGCACCCCAGGGTGTGTTGAAATTAGATAAAAAACAACATTTCGATTATCCTTGTATAATATGTCGAATAACCAATGTTTTTTAAAATGTATAAAAAACATGTTAATAAGGATAGTTGTACCTACAGTTCTTTAAAAAAATCACTAAAATCGGGCAAAAAATAAAAAAGTTATCAAGCCTAAAACTTAATCAAAATTTTGTAGTGACCGTTTTTATTGCACATGAGTGTATATTGGCCAATGGCAGAATGAATATGGAAGTAATTAAAACCAATGGAAGGTTGGCGGTCTTCATCAGTGGCAGAAGGTTACATTGAAGAAAGCGAAAAATCCGAAAATACCGTTGCAAAAAGAATAGAGGGAGGTTCTAGTGGCGAACCCTCCACATAAATTGACTGTGCAATTAAAAAAAAACTTAAAAGAGCCTTTGAGCTGGTAACTCATATTATGCGATAAATATTAATAATAATTATCAATCTCAAAATTAGTTTCGACATTTTTAGTAAGACTCGTATTCTAATACTACTTATTATGTAGCTAAGCTCAAATGTGTAGAAATATATGCATTTTTCAGATATGTGAATAAAAATATATTTTAATTATTCTTAATTCAATATCAGAAATTATAGAAAAAATATAGCTACTTTATTATACTAGTACTATAAAGTATCACTTTCTGTACGTCAAACTCTATAATAAAATGTCCGTTACTAAGCCATCGAACATAAATATATGTTTGTTCTGAAAATTGATGACCATCCTCCAAAAGTACACAAAATTAATCTAAAAATATAACCAACTTCAAAAATTCAATTTTTCTTTCGACATTTTTATAAAATATATTGGTTGTTAATGCCAATTCTTTGAAGGGCGACATTGACGAGTAACAAGTTGAAAATACGAAACATTTAACCGACAACATTTTTAGCAGGCATGTTGATGCTCTACGAAAAACTTCTACAAAATTTTCACATTTTAAACTGTCATGTACAAGGAGTGCAAATATTATGAAGATGTGACATAACAATATTGAATTTTTCAAAATCACCATTTTTGAGATAGCAGAATTTAAAACCTTAAAATTACTAGTAGAAAAGCTATATAAACTTTTGCACCAGTGTTTTAGTTTTTGCGAAATTTAGAAATAAAACTGCCAAAAAAAATCAGAAAAAAATGCAAAATTTTAAATATTTTAGTCCTATATCTTCTCTTAGTAGGTACCTACATATATAATGATTTTTTTTAAATATTTTCTACTTTTAAGCTCTTAAATCATGCTATCTCAATAATGCTGATTTCGAATAAATTATCACATTTTGATAAGTTTTACGCTAGCTGGACACCCTAAATTGTGAACTTTTTTTTTGGCAAGACATCAACTTTTGTCAAGATTGAAAAATTCTGGGAAGTAAATAATAAAGAATTGCCCATAAGTATCCAACTTTATAACGGACACTCTATAATCTAAAATTTGAAAAAAACTGTTACTGGCCATGCATAATATAAAATTAAGCTGTCCATAAAATATCTTGAACAAAAAGTTAACATTAACAAAAATCTTCCATCTGAAGACTCTGAGAAGGTAGTTATAATGGAACTGTTTAGAAACGTATGAGATCTAATGGCAACAATTTTGTATAAAACTAAAACTCACCGTAATCTTCCGCAACCATTTTAATAAGTTCACAAAAAAAAACCAATATTATTTAGAAACCTAAGTACCAGTCATAAAATCTGCCGAAAAATAACCCCAATCACTTGTAAAAAACTATCACAATTAAAGAAGCGCGTCTTAAGAAGATGCGGTACCCTCACACTGTTAACCTCTCACAGTTCAATGCGTACTAGCCAAAATCCAAGACGGTACTGCAATCACGCGCCAGTTACTCTTCGGAAATAACTATAAGATTACACACGGAGGTGATATAAACAATGATCGGAAAATTGGTCTAATCTTTTGATGGCCGACTTCTAAAAGTACACAAAATTTATTTAAAAGTGTATGGTAGTCAACTTTAACGACGAATGATTGTTAACACCAAAACTGTCAAGGTAAGCCTTAACAGTTCTTCGAAAGGCGACACGTTGAAAATACAAAGCATTTGACTGACATTTTTAGCATACATACTGATATATTACAAAACACCTCTACAAAATTTTCACAAGGTAAAATGTCATGAATAAGGAGCCAAAGAGTGTCGGACTGAGCCACTGGTCTACCGGTCCGGAGACCGGTGGGACTTCTTGGAAAATAATTTGAGGCCTTTTCAATTTTTAGTTAATTATCTGTTTGTTTCTCCTCAAAGTCGTGAAGTATTACAGGATATTTTTGTTTTAAACACCCATGCAAATTTGTGACAACTTCCTTTTACATGTCAACTATTTAATGGCGAATACGTTCTAAGTAATTGCTAAGAGAATAAGTTTTTTGGACAGTTTAATGGTATTTAATGACATAAAATAAGTAAGCCAGTGAGACAAGAAATACAACAACACGAAAAAGGCAATGGGACCCTAACCGCGGTCCTTCGGAGAGATAAAAAAATAAGTATCCCCCTCTGCTCCCAACAGCCCGAAAAGGAAAAGATGGAACATATAGGTCACAAAAAGTAAAAAATATTAAATTTTTACAAATATGTTGCCAGGGTCATATCCTCCAATTTTTTTATTAAGTTTCACTACATATTAGAAGAAACTGAGAGTGAATAAAGTTAAAAGAGAGTTTAAAATTTAATTTGCAGTTAATGATGCGTAGGTTAGAACGACCTGTTTTCGAAACGTGCACATTAGGCCATAGCACAAATAACGACGAGTGGTGAAGGGGGGTTGTTTATTCAAAAGGCACCACCAAATTGTAGATGGCACAAATCAAAAAATCCCTAAGTTGTAATAAGGAACTTCTTTTAGCTTACGCTTCGAAACAAAATTAGGGTTCACGTTCCTGAGACCCACCTAATATCAAATATTTAATTTAGTTGAGGCAAACACATACGTGACTCTATTCTCCTTTTCCGGAGGACCACAAAATAAAAATATTATTAAAAAAAGATGGTCAAAACTTTACAACGAGACATGGACACAAATTGCTGGATTTAACCCGAAATTAATTGGAGAAATATTACTGTATGTACAATGTACTAGGACCATATCATTCCTAAGTGTACCTTATTTTAAAAATTAATTAATATCTAAAGAACACTCATTTCGAAAATTATATAGGTACAATATTAATTGGCACACTAATCTAGGCACATTCAAACAAATAAAATACTTTTAAATAAATGCGCAACAAAAACTTCGCTACCTAAAAATAAGTGTATTGAATTTTTTCGTGCATTTTAATTTGCTTCCAATTTGGTAGGCTTCGTATAATCGTCCTCATCAGACTAATTACCCACAAAATAAGCGAAGCTTTTGCAAAAAAAAATGCAATTTAGAGACTGAAGTTTATCGCTAAGCCTGGCGGAACTTACATGAATTGGTATCTGGAGTCTGTATATTACGTAACAAGTATTGGAAGGTACTACTTTTCAAACAAGGAGGTTTTTTGCATGACGTGTTAGCCGATTGCGGAAATGCTATGAGAATGAAAATTACTTTTACACGAGAATAATTTACACAATTTTCCCTGTGAAAATGCGAAATAATCGCTCTTAAGGAGACGATTAATATCACAGGCCTGTTAAAATCAACTTTACAATACTAGTGTTGAAATAATTTTCAACGTGCGTGTGATATAAGGCACTTTCTAGTAAAGCTAACTGTATGTTTCTCATTTTCGTAGGTGGTCTTATATTATTTTACAAATTCTTCAGTACTGACTAATACATTTAAAAAAGTATAATTTTGATATTTATTTAAAAGAGTATAATTTTGATAAAATAGCGAATGCACCCCCCTCCTTGAGCAGAATTTGAATCCATCCTTGAATCAGAATAACGATTCAGGATCGCACTTGTGGGGTCTAAGAGTATCAGTCCGACACTGAGCGCAAATATTAAAGATGTGATCACAATATCGAATTTTTCACAACTGGAATCTAAAAACTTAAAATTACTTGCAGAAAAGCTTTATAAAAACTGGTCATCAGAATTTTAGTTTTTGAGAAATCTAGAGCTAAAATTGCCAAAAAAAAAGAAAAACTCGATTTTTACATTTTTACCCCTATATCTTCTTTTAATAGCTAAATCTCTGATGAAAAATTGTTTAAATATATTCTACTTTTAAGCTCTTAAATTATTATATCTCAAAAATGCTGATTTCGAAGAAACTATCACAAATAAACCAAGATTATTTAGAAATCTAAGTACCAATCATAAAATATGGAGAAAAATAACCCCAGTCACTTGTAAAAAAACTATCACAATTAAAGAAGGGAGTCTTGAGAAGATGCGGTACCCTCACACTGTTAACCTCTCGCAGTTCAATGCGTACTAGCCAAAAAAAAAACGGTACTGCAATCACGCCAGTTACGTTTCGGAAATAAATATAAGATCACACACGGAGGTGATATAAACAATGGTCGGAAAATTGATCTAATCTTTTGATGGCCAACCTCTAAAAGCAATTTATGGTAGTCAACTTTACCGATTATTTTTTCAAAATACAGTTTTTCTTTCAACATTTATAAAATATATTAGTTGTTAGGGCCAAGGCAAGCCTTAACAGTACTTCGAAGGGCGACATTGGCGAATAACAAGTGCGTTCCGATAAACGTCTACAAAATGTTCACAATTTAAAATGTCATGTACAAGGAGCGTAAATATTATAAAGAAGTGACGTCACAATATCGAATTTTTCAAAATAGTAGAATTTAAAAACTTAAAAATGCTATGTCACTGAAGTTAGCTTCAGATTCAGATTCAGATTCATTTCTGACCCCAGATTTACATTTTTACAGTCGTCCAAATGAATATTGAATTAGTAAGTAATATTAGAGAGAACAAAAATGTAGGGTATCGAAAACGTGTTTTTAGTTAAATTTTGATTAAAATTAGGTATTTCATTTGAAATAAATAATAGATAAAAGTACCTACCCTATTCTTTATTATACCGGCACCATTTCAAATGTTAATAATATTTTTGAAATCTCACTTGTTTCCCTGAAGAAATTTTGATGTGGAAGTCACAAGGAACATCTCATTCATACGCTCGTGTAATTGCAGCCCCCAATTAACTCTGATAGTCCGGGAAAATTAGACTGAATATTTCAAAAATATATAAAAAATTTGCTTTTATATGTTTCACTAAAATTTTGATGTGGAAATGACAAGTGCCATCTCATTCATATGCACGTGTAATTGCAACCACCACTTATGTCTGATAGTCCGGGAAAATGAGGCTGAATATTTCAAAAAAATATAAAAAATGTGCTTTTATATGTCTCACTAAAATTTTGATGTGGAAATGACATGGGTCCTCTCATTCATACGCACGTGTAATTGCAACCCCCGCTTATGTCTGATAGTCTGGGAAAATGAGACTGAATATTTTAAAAAATATAAAAAATGTGCTTTTGTATGCTTCACTAAAATTTTGATGTGGAAATGACTAGAGTCATCTGGTTCATACGCACGTGTAATTGCAGCCCACACTTATGTCTGATAATCCGGGAAAATGGGACTGAATATTTCAAAAAAATATAAAAAATGTGCTTTTATATGTTTCACCAAGATTTTGATGTAGAAATGACAAGGGTCATCTCGTTCATACACACGTGTAATTGCAACCCCCACTTATGTCTGATAGTCCGGGAAAATGAGGCTGAATATTTCAAAAAAATATAAAAAATATGCTTTTATATGTTTCACTAAAATTTTGGTGTGGAAATGACAAGGGTCATCTCATTCATATGCACGTGTAATTGCAACCCCCGCTTATGTCTGAAACTTATAAAAGCAAATTTTTTATATTTTTTTGAAATACTCAGTCTAATATTCCCTGACTATCAGACATAAGTGCGAGTTGCAATTACACGTGCGTATGAACGAGATGACCATTGTCATTTCCACATTAAAATTTTAGTGAAACATATAAAAGTACATTTTTTATACTTTTTTGAAATATTTAGTCTCATTTTCCCGGACTATCAGACATAAGTTGGGGTTGCAATTACACGTGCGTATGAACGAGATGACACTTGCCATTTCCACATCAAAATTTTTGTGAAACATATAAAAGCACATTTTTTATATTTTTTTGAAATATTCAGTCTAATTTGCCCGGACTATCAGGCATAACTGAGGATTGCAATTACATGTGCGTATGAATCAGATGACCCTTGTCATTTCCACATCAAAATTTTAGGGAAACATATAAAAGCACATTTTTCATATTTTTTTGAATTATTCAGTCTCATTTTCCCGGACTATCAGGAATAACTAGGGGTTGCAATTACACGTGCGTATGAACGAGATGATTCCTGTCATTTCCACATCAAAATTTTAGTGAAACATATAAAAACAAATTTTTTATATTTTTTTGAAATATTCAGTCTAATTTTCCCGTATTATCAGACATAAGCGTGCGTATGAATGATATGACCCTTGTCATTTCCACATCAAAATTTTAGTGAAACATATAAAAGCACATATTTTAAATATTTTTGAAATATTCAGTCTAATTTGCCCGGACTATCAGGCATAACTGGGGATTGCAATTACATGTGCCTATGAATCAGATGACTGTTGTCATTTACACATCAAAATTTTAGTGAAACATATAAAAGCACATTTTTTATATTTTTTTGAAATATTCAGTCTCATTTTCCCGGACTATCAGACATAAGTGGAGGTTGCAATTACACGAGTCTATGAACGAGATAATCCTTGTCATTTCCACATCAAAATTTTAGTGAAACATATAAAAGCACATTTTTTATATTTTTTTGAAATACTCAGTCTCATTTTCCCGGACTATCAGACATAAGTGGGGGTTGCAATTACACGTGCGTATGAATGAGATGACCCTTGTCCAAATTTTAGTGAAACATATAAAAACACATTTTTTTATATATTTTTGAAATATCCAGTCTAATTTTCCTGGACTATCAGAGTTAACTGGGGGGTTGTAATTACACGTGCGTATGAATGAGATGACACTTGTCATTTCAAGATCAAAATTTTAGTGAAACATATAAAAGCACATTTTTTATATATATTTGAAATATTCAGTCTAATTTTCCCGGACTATCAGAGTTACATGAGAGTATGAACGAGATGTTCCTTGTCACTTCCATATCAAAATATCTTCAGGGAAACAAGTGAGATTTCAAAAATATTATTAACATTTGAAAGGGTGCCGGTATAATAAAGAATAGGGTAGGTACTTTTATCTATTATTTATTTCAAATGAAATACCTAATTTTAATCAAGATTTAACTAAAAACACGTTTTTCGATACCCTACATTTTTGTTCTCTCTAATATTACTTACTAATTCAATATTCATTTGGACGACTGTAAAAATGTAAATCTGGGGTCAGAAATGAATCTGAATCTAAAGCTAACTTCAGTGACATAAAAATGCTTGCAGAAAAGCTTTATAAAATTTGTTCGCCAAAGTTTTAGTTTTTGAGGTATCGAAAGCTTACCAAAAAAAAAAACACCCGAAATTTTACATTTTTAGCCCTATATCTTCTTTTAGTAACTAAATCTCTAATGAAAAACATTTTAAATATATTCTACTTTTAAGCTCTTAAATTATGACGTCTCAAAATTGCTGATTTCGAAGAATTTATCACATTTTAATGACTTTAACGCTAGCTGGACATGACAACTTAAATTGTGAACTTTTTTCGGCAACGGATCAGCTTTTGTCAAGAATTAAATTTTCTGACAAGTAGATAATAAAAAGTAGTCTATATGTATCCAACTTTATGACGGACATTGGAAAAATTAATATTTAAAAAAAAATTCTTACCCGCCATGCATAATATAAAACTAAACTGTTAATAAAATATTTAAATCTTGAACAAAAAATTAACACTTTCATCTGAAGAGTCTGCGAAAGTAGTTATCTAGGAACTGCTTAGAAATGTATGAAACCCAATCCCAATAATTTTCCATCAAACTAAAACTCACCGTAATCTTCTGCAACCATTTTTATAAATTCACAAAAAAAACAAGATTATTTAGAAATCTAAGTACCAGTCATTAAATAAAAATAACCTCAGCCACTTGTAAAAGAACTATCACATTAATTAAAGAAGCGCGTCTTGAGAAGATGCGGTTCCCTCACACTGTAAACCTCTCACAGTTCAATGCGTACTAGCCAAAATCCAAGACGGTACTGCACTCACTCCAGTCACGTTTCGGAAATAAATATAAGATCACACACGGAGGTGATACAAACAATGGTCAACTATCGATTCAAAAATAGGCAGTACTGATTTGTAGCTTATGGTAATTATGCAAGACAGTTGGGTACTGACAACTCGAGTACTGTAATTTTATTAAGTATATTTTAAAGTGTCTTGGTTTTTGACGCGTGTTGTTATGAGTATGACCTATACTTAATAATGTAATATCCATATTTATAATCACTTAAAAACAGACATCGGACGCAACAGTATATTCATGGAATGGGTTTTTCCGTCATTACTTTTTGTGGTTGCCGCCTCGTGTTATTAATTAATAAATTTACCTATTCTTCTTTTGCTCTTTTCTAATGATGGGAAAAAACCGGGTGAAGCATTTGATTCGTATTAACTTAGGAAAACATATATTAAAAACTGACTAGACCTGTATGAAAAATATTTTAATTATAGTGGTTACTGCTTTTTTCCATTTTAAATTATTTTTCAGCTCGACGAACCAAATGATCCCAGTTCATGCTGAAAATACATGCAAATAGCATATTCTATGTTTTTTTCAATTAAATCTGAAGTAAGTACTAGCTTCAACTTCGCTAGCACATTTCAGACTTTGCTAAAAAATGCTTTCAACTGAAATTGTAAATATCAATTTGCTTTTTCTTATACGTCAACTTTTAATTCTTATTAAGACAGATAGGATCACAATAATTTACCAAAAAATAGAAAAACCAAGGCTCTGGAAATTATTTGTCAACAGAAAAGATATTTCTATATTAACAACCTATCAATTTATTTTACTTATGTTGTATTTGTTATATTTAAGGTCATCACTTTTAACGATAGATTCAAGATCAGCTTAATATCCAGTAAATATGCTATTAAATTATGTTATTACTATAGTATTATATTTTTATATTAATATATTATTTTGATGTTACATTATTATATTATTATATTGTTATATTATTGTACTTTTAAAATATTATAATTATTATACTATTATATTAAGTTGTTTATTACATATTAAATATAGCAAATAAAAGCAGTTAAGCCTTTGTCTGAAGTGGTTACTTGGTTTAACTTCGCAAGCATATTCTAATCATACCCCAAATTTAATTGCTGAATGAGAGCTGAATGCTTATAAGAAGACTGTTACATTGTTAGACATTGTTCGCAATTAAAATTTTAAATATCAATTGTTTTTATTATACGTTAAATTAGAAACGGCTTTAATTTTTAGGAAGACAAATATAAAGCAACCTGATAATTAAAATTTTTTATTATATTTAAGGTGTATCTACTATATTTAAGATAATAATTTTATTCGATAGACTCAAGTTTATTCAACTGCCAAGTAAAGTTGAAACAGAAGCAGCAGTGCTAATAATAATGTGTAATATATAATATTATACTATTATATTATTATGTTATTATATTATTATATTTCTATATGATTATATTATTATATTTTTTGGATACTGGAATTATTGCGTTATTATATTTTTATATTATTATATTATATCATTACAATATTATACCGCATATTAAATATGGAAAAAGTAAAAGCAGTTAAGCCCTTATCTAAAGTGATTACTAGCCTCAAATTCGCAAGTACATTCTTGTCATGCCTACAATTTAATTGCCGAATCAAAGTTGGATGTACATAAGAAAAATGTAATTTGTTAGAAATTCTTCGCAATTGAAGTTTTAAATATCAATTCCTTTTTCTTATTCCTTAAATTAGGAACGAACTTTTAATTCTTAGTAAGACAAATAAGATAGCAATAATTTACGAAAAAAACTGGAAAATCAAGGATCTGGAACCTGTTTGTCAACAGAAAAGAAATTTCTGTATTAACTGGTTATCACTTTTCATTTATTTATTGTATTTAAGGTTCATCTTTTATACTTAACATCATCTATTTTTTTGATAAATTCAAATTCGGTTAAATGTCAAGTGAAGTCAAAATCAACACAATAGCACAAAAAATATTAATATGTCATTACCCATGATATTATTATAACACATAACTATATTATTGTATTTTTTTTTTTTTGGCAGTGGCACACACACTAAAGGTAGATCCTATGGCGCTCGACGAGCGGTGTATGTGCGAAGATGTTGATTGACACGGTTCTTGAATATTTGTAGGTTGTAATTAGTGGGAAACAGATGTCCTGGAAGTGAGTTCCACAGTGATGCAGTGCGCCAGACAAAGGAGTTCTGGTAAAGCGATGTTCTAGGTGTTTCTAGTTGTACGACGAACTGGTGCGCTCCTGCCGTCTGTCGGGACTGCCTGACAGGAGTTGCCAGGGGCGGGATTAGGTGAGCCAAATCCTGGGAACATCTGCCGTGAAAGTATCTGTAAAACAGAGACATCTCAGCCACATGTCTGCGATGTTCCAGACTATCCAGATTCCGGGTCAACTCCGGATCGCCGACGAGACGCACAGCCCTCTTCTGAATGGAATCCAGCAGCTTTAGGGTATGCTTTGGTGCGGCACCCCAGATATGTGAGCAATATTCTAAGCACGGTCTTAGTTGCGCTTTGTACAGTAAGAGCAACTGCTGCAGTGTATAGAGTTTTTTGTTGCGAAATAGCGCACCAAGCTTCTGGGAGGCTGATTTTGCGATGTTAGCAACATGGTCATGCCATGACATATTGCTGTTGACCGAGACACCCAGCAGCCCGATTGACGAGGATGAAGGAATGGTCGATCCTGCCATAATGATGTCAGGGCCCGCTGTATTGGCCCTCTTAGTAAACGTTGCTGCTTGGGTCTTTGCTGCATTGAACTGGACCAAATTTCGGTCGCCCCAAGTTTGAACTTTCTCCAGGTCTTGATTAATTGCTGTAATCTGCTCCTGTCTGCGGTGATGAGTCTCAGTCGCTGGTAAGGGTTTTTCTGATCTAAAGTGGGAGACAAGGGTACTGTCATCTGCAAAACTGTAAACAGGATTATTCGTTTCGATCAGCAGGTCATTAATATAGATTAGGAACAGAGTTGGTGAAAGTATTGCGCCCTGAGGCACGCCCGCGTTGATGGTGAATGTGTCCGAGAGATGTCCATCGACTGCAACATGTAGGGATCGGTTCTTAAGGAAACTGGCCAGCCAGCTGCAGAGAGAGGCGGGCAGTCCCAAGGACGGCAGTTTGTTGCGCAGTCCGTTATTATATTAGGTTATTTTATTAGGTACCAAATATAGAGCAAGTAAAAACAGTTAAGCCTTTTTCGGAAGTGATTGCTAGCTTTAACTTCATAAGCATATTCTAGTCATACCCCAAATTTAATTGCTGAATCAGAGCTGAATGCTTAGAAGAAAAATGTAACTTTATTAGCAATTAAATTTATAAATGTCAATTGATTTTTCTTATACTCAAACTAGGAACGAACTATTAATTCTTACGAAGACAAATAAAATAATTTGTCAGAAGAAAAAACAATCTCTATACAGTGCGACCTCGATAAACCGGATCTCCAATAATCCGGACAAGCATTTCTATTGCATTGTGTACTTTATAATCCGGATTTGAGAGTGCTCGGTAATCCGGACCTGCATTTTTAGACGTCTAATTTCATTTAAACTATATGACAAGCATTTCTATTGCATTGTGTACTTTATAATCCCGATTTGACGGGACCCGGTAATACGGGCCAGCATTTTTAGACGTCTATTTCACTTAAACTACATGGTAAAATTTAAATCGATAGTGAGGGATTCCCCCAACTTCCAATCTAAAATGTATATTATCTGGTAATTACCACAAACAGTATGTGCCTTTGATTTGCCTAATACGCATGGTGTAACACGTTAATGACTTTCTGGTTGTTTGTTTATATTACACTAACAATTAAACAGTGGCGTAGCAAGGCGTCGCGCCCTTTGGGGCCTCGCAAAAAATAGGTCATCAAACCTAAAAATGTCCACTTTTGGATTTTCCAAAATAAAAACGTAAAGCAAAAAAGCTTAATACTATACAAAACTCTTAAACATCACAGAACTCATTAAAAATTTGATTTTATCTACTGCAAATTAACAAATTTTCTACGAACTCAAATCATATGGTTTTTATTATTAATTATATAATATTAATCCAAGAGAATTCTTTACGCCTTGTCGTTATCACAGTTGGAATTTGCTATTGGTAGGTGCAGCAAACTCTTCTGTAACTGCTAAAGTATTTTTTGGCTTTTGTAAATAAAATATATGTGCTTTTTTCAGTATCTATAGTAAACGCTGGGAGCTTGTTAAATCTAAACTGAAATAGACATTAAAAGCTGTCTGAGACAAAATAAAAGAGTCGGATTGGAGCAGTTAAAGCAATATTTTTGCAATTTGATGATATTGTTACGTTTTTCCCGTGGGTTCTTAACAGAATTACAACTTTGCTATTTTCAACTAATACTCTCTTTATTCACTACCACTGTATACAATTTATCACTTTAAACTACTCCTATAACTTTACAACTAATATCTATTCAACACTCAATGATTAACTGAACTAACTGACTGACCAACATTCGCCTTAGGTCTGCTTATATATAATCTTAAATCTATCACGAATATTCGGGAAGTATTCCGAGGCCACTCTATATGATCTCGACGAGGCCATCGAGATAATTCCAGCGCTCCTGAATATTCGCCGCCGGCCGGGCGACGATGACTCATACATAAACACGGTACGCTACAAGGCAAGTTCTATAGGGTAGCACAAAAACGTTCGGACGGCTGTTAGTCGTGACAATATCATAGATTGCGTAAATGATCTACAAGATAAAGATTCTGAAACTCTGAGTGACTGTAAAGCTATCTTAAATGTAATGTTCACTTTTGAGTTTGTTGTAGCAGTACACGTACGGTACGAAACTTTGCTACGTGTCAACAATATAAGCAAACTATGGAAGTCGGTGAATGTTAACTTAAAGGGTGTAATTGACATATTACGTTCTTTTTGTACCTGGATACAATAATATCGTAATACAGGACTTGAAAAAGCTGTTGCACAAGCTCGACCGTTTGTAGAGAAAAGTAGTTATGAAATCCCGCCACAATTTAAAGACAAAAAATAGCGAGAAAGAAAAGAATGTTTGGTATGAACACGTTGATGAACCTGTACAATCTACCGATGGGGATACCACCTATCCAATTTTGTACCCCAAAAAAATCTAAAATTCAAAAAATGCTAATTTTTGTGTATTTGTTTCAAAAATTTTAGAAATTCACAAAAAAAAATCAAAAAATATCTAGAAAAAAACAATATATTTATTGCGCAAGATCGCCGCCCGGCGCGGCGCGGCTACGCGTTGTGGCAATATCTCCTACAACAGAGGTAATGGCTGTAGCCGGTCCGTTGCGCGTGCGGTTGAGCATGCGCAATAGGTAAAAATTCTGAATACATTCTAAAAAATTTTAATTAAATTTTATAAATTGCTAAAAATATTGAAAGTACTAAAAACACAAAAAATTTAGATAATTCTAAGAAATGCTAATAAATTCTAAAAAATTCTAAAAGTTCTATTAACTGGCACACCAAAATTCTAAGGTGGTTTCGGGGATAACACCTATCCAATTTTGTTCAGCAAAAATTCTAAAATTCTAAAAATGCTAATTTTTATGTAATTGTTTTAAAAAATTCTACAAATTCTAAAAATTTCTGAAAAAAAAACAAAATATTTATTGTGCCATCTCGCCGCAGGGAGAAATTCTAAATAAATTCTAAATAATTCTAATTAAATTCTATAAAATGCTAAAAAATACTAAAAATACTGAAAAATTCTAATAATTCTATGAAATGATAATAAATTCTAAAAAAATCTATTAAATTGTAAACCAAAATTCTAAGGTGGCTTCGCAATCTATTGAAATGCAGTTCCATAAAGCTGGCTTTTTCATTACCATGACAGATGCTATCATAGCCGACATTAAATGTCGATTCAAATCACTTAACAAATATTTTGAACGATTTAGCATTATTTACGACATACATTATTTGAAATATCTATCAAAAGAAGATCTGCGCAAGCATTGTAAAGATTTGGACACAATACTACGGCAAGTTGAAAACAGCGACATTCAGCCCTTCGAGTTATTTGAGGTATTCCAATCCGTCAACCGAGATATAAAAAGGCCCTCGCAAAGCGGATTTCGCCGACACCTACGTTTGGCTTAACTACGCCACTGCAATTAAACAAAAGTCCGATATATTAGAAAGATTAGTTCGTGGTGAGAGTGGAAAAGTTTTGGCAAATGAATACGGAGTCGGAATATCCATAATTAAAAAATAATCAATGGAAACTGAAAAGGTATGTTTATTTTTTAACGATCATTTTCGTCACTCACTACATATTGTGTAACTTTATTTAGATTTGTTTCCAAATGTAATTCCGGTCCTGGCGCCAGATAAACCTTACGAAAAGCCGAATATCCAGAAATGGAAACTCGTTTGTATGTATCCTACGAAATTTTATCAAGCAAAGCAAAACAGGTTTACATTGAAACCTACGGAAATGATAATTTTAGAGCTAGCAGACGCTGGATTTCTAACTTCAGAAAAAGGCATGGTTTGCGTGCTTTAAAAGTTTGTGGTAAAAAATGTCCAATGATGAAAGTGCCGGCGATCCTTTCCTAACTTTATTTGAAGATAAGGTAAAGGAATTAAACCTCGGACCTACTCAAATATACAATGCAGATGAATCAGCACTGTATTGGAAAATGTTGCCTGAAAAACACTGGTTCGTTCTCCGGAAAAAACCCCACCAGGTCGAAAAATAAGCAAAGAACGCGTTACCTTTTTAGCATGTTGCAATGCTGATGGATCACAAAAATTAAAGCTATTAGTGATAGGAAAGGCAAAACATCCTAGGGCTTTTAAAAACGTGAATATACCTATTCAGTACAAATCATCTGCCAATGCATGGATGACTACATCAATTTTCTTAAACTGGTTTCATCATTCTTTTATTCGTCAAGTCAAAACTCATTTAAGAAGTCTTAATTTGCCTCAAAGAGCCCTGCTAATTGTTAATAACGCCTCGAGCCATGGAACTATAGAAGAGCTGACTAGTAAGGATGGAGAATTTACAACATTATTTCTTCCACCAAATTGTACTGCACTTTTACAACCAATGGACCGAAATGCAATCAGACTGACAATAGTATATTATTTTATATGGAGGAAAAGTGATACTTTTCATGGCGCGCTCGTGTTTAACAGCCGAACGGAGTGAGGCTGGTAATAGAGAGCAAGCCATGAAAAGTAAGTTTTCCTCCACATAAAATATGCTATTTTTTCTTCAAATGTCGACAAATTAATGCAAAAATATCTCTTTTTAATAGTAATAATAATTATTATTATCAAAGATAAGTTGGTTTGCAAGGCGGCTTAGGCCCTTGTCGGTGAATAGGCACAGGTCGTCGCTATAGTAATGTAACATAAAGCTGTCAGTGAACACTGTTAACAATGATTATTTTTTTAAAATTGCGTCTCCGATTGCGTTTTAATTCCGTATTGATAAGCAGTTATTGAGTAAGTTCGATTAAATAATAACCAATTTGTTCCTAAATTAGTGATTTTTAGAAATTCAGTGCATAAATTGAGTGATAAATACAAATTTTAGTTTAATAATTCTTGAGTTGTTGACGCTTGCTTTGTTGTTTGTTTGTATCTATGTTGCTATGACAACACTTTTACCTCCGCCGGCGGAAAAGTGAAAAGTAAAGCTCCTGCGAAGGAAAAATGAAACTTCACGGCCGCCTACACAGTCGAGTAATGACGGATTTACTGACGTTTGAAGAAAAAATTATTTTATCGGAAGTCTTTTAGCCCATATTTTATCAAATAACGAAGAAAACGTTGTTACGGTATTAAAAAGAGTAATCTTAAAAAAATGCTCTGTATCTACTATACAATACATGGGAAAAAGTCTCCCCTGAAGTCTTGAAACAGTGCTGGGACAAAATTATGGCTTACGTGGCAGATACCAACTCAGACACTGAATATGATGCTGAAGATCTGATTCCTCTAAGTGAATTGCGACACAATCTGCTTTTCATGAATGAAGAAATTAAAGGTAATGTATACAATTTTTATCTTAATATTTTTTATGTCATTCCAGTACATTATTGCGTTTTTATACCTTAGATACCATTAACATAATGGATTACTTTATGCACGTGCGGGCATAAAGTCCACTTTATGGCCCGTGCGGGCATAATTACACTTTATGGACTCAAATAATTGAATTGAATTCGTATTTTTTTAAATATTTACATATTGTGAATGCAATAACGAACTAGTATGACATAAAAGTTTGTATGCACCACGGGTATTAATAGATGTGTACGCCCTCGGGCGACTTATAAACCCTTTGGCCAGAGGCCCTCGGGTTTGTAACATTGTTGCCCTCAGGGCATAAACATCTACTTAATACCCTTGGTACATAAATAACTATTAGTTAATTCGTAAATATTACTCCAGTAATGTTATTTTCAATTACATGGTGCTCGTGGAACAAAATCCCCTAAAACTGATTTTTTGGGAATATTTAGAATTTGTTGTCACATTAACATACTAAAAGTCCCCACCCCTCCGAGTGTGCAAACGACCCCAAAACTACCCCAATAGGTACAATTTTTACTTATATGCTAAATATCTCGGGAACAGTTGATTTTTCGAAAAAAATGCTAGATATAAAAATTAAAGCCAATAAAATTTTCTATAAAACGGTGTATATATAAATATAATTTTATTAAACCAGTGGCGCACAGCAAACGTCCAAAGTCGTGAATTCTTTTTCGGTTCCGAAAAATCACGTTAGCAAGGTGTAAACGTCACCGAGTTACTTTACTAGGACTATGAGTAGTTTTTAAAAATAGATAGAATAGGTCAAACTCTCTACAAATGTTATTTATACTTCTAAATAAAGTCTGAAACAATTTTCAATCCAAATTGAGAAGAGTATAACTGCCAAACTATGGGTTCTATATTGGGACTTAATTGAGCTCGTGAGACTGTTTATTCGGGCAAAGAGATCAGGAGACATCGACACATTAAATGTGCAAATTTTGTACTGCGTTCATTCTATGATTCTAATTTTCCATGCAACTGGCTATTTAAATTATGCTAAGTCGTCCCATTTCTATTGAGTTACGGGAAGGTAGAGAGCAGCGATATAAAACTGATCTTAAGAAGCTTCTGGAATGGACAAACAGTAATTTTCCATTTAATAGGGATGTGCCTGAATTGATGTCACTAGCATCGGGAGTTCTTGCCAAAAACAAATAAGCAGCGATTCAGCTCGTGAAGTAGGTGAATCTATTTTAAAATGTGTTGTTGGTCAAAATTTTAATGGCGTGAAACTGAAAAGGACAAGTAAAGTAAAAAATTTATCTTTTATCCACAAAACGGTAAAGATTTATAATCAATCTGCCAGTTAATCCAAGTCAACTCTTCAATTGAATTATTTGTACTTATAAGTCCCAAGATGATTTGAAAGAGTGTTTTAGTTATGAGTTGGCACCGTACTCTCAATCTCTTTTTGAAAGTTTGATAATACGATCTTCCAAAAAACTAAGAAATCTGCACTGCTTGAAATATTCGATAAAAAATGTACTCCATCATATATACCATTCCCGACGATGCCTTTTTTGTAATTGATGGATGATATTTACTTCACAAAATTATTTGGCAATTTCCAGCGCTTTACAAGGTCATATAACTCATATACAGCCAATATGTTAATTATATCTATTATCATTATGGACAAAAATGTATGGTGGTCTTTGACGGATACAATAAAACCACTTCTACGAAAATGCAAGAACAGTTACGCCGATATGAAAGAAACACTTGTTCTGACACCTTGTTTTCTGATGATAGTACAGCAACCATTAATCAGTATCAGTCCCAGTTTTCCTCCAATAAAAACAATAAAAAACTATTTATTTCAAAAGTTAATTAACATCTAAAAACAGCTGGTATTGAAGTTTTTCAGGAAGAGGGCGATGCAGATAGATTGATGGTAGAAAAAGTCCTTGAAAATATAAATATAGGGAAATCGGTGACATTGGTTGGTGAAGACACAGAAAAAGTCCTTGAAAATATAAATATAGGGAATTCGGTGAAATTGGTTGGTGAAGACACTGATTTAATGGTGTTACTCTCATTTAAAGTTAAAATGGACAATGTTTATATGTTGAAGCCCGGCAGCGCCCTAACAAAACAACAGCCATAAGTGAACTACAGAATAAGATAAGCCTTATGACGCAATCTATTTTATTTTGCCATGCAGTTTCTGGTTGAGATACCAGTTCCGTAATTTATGAAATAGATAAATTATCCACATATAGACTTCTAAAGAAGCGACCGGACTTACAGGGTAATGTAACCGTTTTTCTAAATCCCAACGCAGAGAGAAATGGCATCACCACTGCCGGAGAAAAGTTTCTCTTAGCTCTTTATGGGGAAAGGAAGACAGTCAAAACCAGTGGCGTAAATAAGACAAGTAAGCGCAATACGTTGGGGCCCCCCAGGCTTGGGGGCCCACTCGTCCAGTGCCTAATATGGAAGGTTTCTGTCAACTGAACCTAGGAATACCTTTCTGTCAAGCAAGGATTATTTTTTATTAAGTTCTGCATAATTTAATACCTAATGAAAAGTTTGGCAACATCAGCGTCGCGACACTCGTTAGTCGCCGACCAGGATTAGTCCTGATTTGATTCGCAGTGAGCACCATCATCTTTTGGTTTGACATCCCGGGAATCCCGTTTTGTTGACATATTTTAACCTGTTGCCGAGAGCATTACCTTACCATTATCTTATAGTTTTAGTATTTGATACGCTAATTTTTCCTACGTTTTAAAAATGAGTGACCACAAAAAAACTATAAAAGCGCCCGCAATTAAAAGAAAACTAAAAAAAGAATTGGAATTAGAGAAAAATTACGAAAATGATTTTTGTTCGACGAAATCGCAGTCTGAGCCAAATTTGCAACCATTTACGTCCAAACGCGATGACATTGGGGACAATAATTATATTTATATTTATATATTATATAGACGAAGATCACTCAGAATATTTGATCGGTATAACACAACTTCAGGTGGCTAAGCCACAGGCATCAGTACAAGCGATCTATTTTTTCTGTGTGCTAAAACTAAAAAGTTCTATGAAGCTGAAATATCCTCAGACACCGTAATATCAAGTAAAGACAGAATACTCGAAAGTGATTTAGGTCATTTTGTTAATAAACCATTAAGATGTAAATGTGAAAAAAAACTTAAAAAAAATTGAGCTTTCCAGTAAAATTAGGGTTGAAATAAAAATTTGCTAGATTTTGAGTTAAGTTAGTATTGTTATCTATTAGGTTACGTTATGTGTTATCAGAAGTGAATTTTACTTCCAAAGCTTTACAAAAAGAAACAATTGCTTTGGACGAAGCTAGTTCTGTTTTACTAAAGACAAAATGCAATGTGGCAAAACTACCGTCAACGCTATAATGAAGTTCTAAAAGAAGCACGAACAACTGCTCTGAAAAGGTACATTCCAACTAATTATAGGAGTAAGCGACAAATTATTAAAAAAAAGTATTTGATGAATTAACTTTAGATCATCGTTTTGATTCCAGGGAACACTTTTGAAGTGAAAACTTCTTTAGGCGCACTCTGTACTTTTTTGTGGGGGTTGAATGAGACCGAGCCGCAACGTAAGGCCGTCACGTAACGTAACGTAACACTGCATGTTCCCGAATAGGTAGAGGGCTAAAATTTTCAGGGGATGTAGCGGGGCTTAAAAGAAGATCCTGGACGAAAACGGGACCCCGTAGGGGGGAGAAGGAAAACTTAAATAATTAATTTCGGGAGAACGGGAAGAGGTACGGGTTCGAAATTTGTATGGTAAGTGCTCCACATGGGGGGCCACCTTAGACCATACGTGGAGGACCGGGGCTCTAATTTAAGGGGGGATTTTGGGGTATCTCTACAACGAAGGCTCGGATCGAAATTCTGACAAACGATGACCCCGCTTGTTGAAGTTTGCAGTTCTATCGTGTGGTTTAAGCACAAAAAAAAAATATTTTTTTAAATTGGTGTTTTTATCAGGTAGTGACATTACAAAGTCTCAGTTAACAACTAGATTTACAGGTTTAAATACGATATTGCAAAATTTCTCTTACAATTTATAAAAACAGAGTTAGATCGAGAAATGACAAAAAAAATTGATTTAAACAAATTTACATTGACCTATTATTATTTTTTTTACCATGCCGATTATATATGTGTCAGCTGAAGAATCTTTTAGTAAACTAAGTATTTAAGGAATCAAATACGGCATTCAAGATCGATTTCAATATTTATCTTTAATTTCCGTCGAAAGTGACGCTCCCAAAAAATTAGAACTTAAATATTCATATGAATTTGCAGTGTGTAAAACGAGAAAAAATCGTTTTAGATTTTAATAAGTTGTTAAACTAGGGAAATTTCATAATATTTCCAACGTCGTCGTTAATAACTACTACTTGGTTAAAATTTAAAGTTATTTTAGAGTTTTGCTGTTATTGATAAAAAGAAATATTTTGATGTTATAATTATGTAAAATAAATAAAAAAATTAAAGCTGGTTGTTTTATTTTTATTTAGTATTTGTGACTGAAAGGGGGGCCTCCTTATGTATTTTGCGTTTGGGCCAAAAAATTTTAGTTACGCCACTGGTCAAAACACTAAATGAGCTTCGTTTTCTTAAGTCCCACAACAATACATCGAGGTAGAGCTTAAATGCGAACATCTTGTTAGCTTCCTTACCTCCTCCAACTTCAGATGCTGCCTCTCAGCATAGTTTACGAGCGTACCATCAAATTCAGCAGTGGCTGGGAAATGAGTTAGAGCCTACGTCTTGGGGATGGAGGAAACAGGGAGAACTTCTTTTACCAACTACGGAAATTTCAAGCTAAACTGCTCGAGTTTATGTGGACAATGCCAGAGACAGTCTTGCAGCAACTTAATGCAATCCGCTGAAAACTCCCGGAAAATTTCATCTAATTTGTAGAAATTTTTTAGTGGCAAATTTAATACAAATAACTTTTTTTTGTATGATGACGAAGACGATTTCCCATAGATGCTGTGTGGACTTATATTTTGATTGTAAGTGCTTTTTTCTATTATATATTATGTTGTACATTCTGTTACGTACATTATTTTTTAAATACAAAACAGTATTTGACGTATAATCCTTTTAAGTTCCAGATTTTCAAGTCATTCATAACAGTCCGTGCTATGCAAGTCCATAACAAGCCAAGAACTCTAGACTTTGTTGAACACCACTGGCAGAATCTACTGAAGTTTTTTATTTTAAGTATTGGTTTTATGTAATTTGAACAATATTTGTTGTTCTAAACGGACTACTTAGGAAAATGTTTATAATTATATTACTAGTTACTCACGATACATACGTATGACACGCCACTAATTTAATCTATTTTGACAGTTTTTTTAACTTTTTACACCCATTCAACATACATTCAAGTTTGGTTGTCTTAAAAGACATTCTAAGACTATTTACACTAAGGGAGACGTGGTTTTTGGAGATTGAAAAATAATTATCGAGTTTAGACATTTACTGCGCCCCACTGGATGGATCAAATTATACTTATGTATATATCAATTTGTAGGAAATTTTATTGGCTTTAATTATGGTATCTAGCATTTTTTCTCAAAAATCAGTCGTGCCCGAGATATTTGTCTCATAAGCAAAAAATGTACTTATTGGGGTGGTTTTGGGGTTCTTTGCACCCTTGGAGGGGTGGGGACTTTTAGTATGTTTATCTAGACAACAAATTCTACATATTCCCAAAAAAGTACCTTTAGGTGATTTTGTTCCACGACGGAACTTAACTGCACTGAAGTATATGTATTTTTTACAGATGTTTCAAATATGCTCGATGTCTCACTGAGCAGAAACTCACGAACGTAGACATATGTAATTGGATTGAAAACGATAAAGAGTTCTTACCGCTGGAAGATATAGATGATACAGATGAACATTATGAGAGTGAAAACGAAGGTTCAGAGTTAAATAATACAAACCACATTGCTGTTAAAAATGATGAGGCAGTAAAAAGTTTCACTGTGTGCATAAGGTGGGCAGAAGAAACTGATATCCCTCTAAGTGATATTCTTGTGCTTCAAAGATTAAAAGAAATTGCTTTTATGATGAACCAGAAAAAGCTTAAGCAGACAAAAATGACGAACTTTCTTACAAAATAACATATGCTTCTATTTTTTATATTATTTTATGTCATACCAGTACATTATTGTGTTTTTATACCTTAGATACCATTTACATAATGGATTACTTTATGCCCGTGCGGGGATAAAGTCCACTTTATGGCCCGTGCGGGTATAAAGTACACCTTACGGACTCAAATAATTGAATTGGCGGGCGACTTATAAACCCCCTGGCCAGAGGCCCACGGGTTTGTAACATTGTCGCCCTCAGGGCATAAACATCTACTTAATACCCTTGGTACATAAATAACTATTATGTACTACATATGGTTATTATAAGCTGTTTTGTATTATGCTTCTCTTTTTAATATAAAATATGTTCTGCTTCAGTAATCCAAATTATTTACCCGGATCATCGCGGTTTAAATTAGTCCAGATTATTGAGGTCGCACTATATATGGAACTTGATAATTTAAATTTTTTATTATATATAAGGTGTACCTGCTTTATTTAAGATCATACTTTATTCGATAGACTCAAATTCAGTTAATTGCCAAGTAAAGTTAAAACAGACCTGCAGTGCAAATAAAAATGTGTTTTTTTTATGGTAGTGGCAAACACACTAAATGGAGATCCTATGGCGCTCGCCGAGCGAAGTGTGTGCGAAGAGGTTGATTGACACGGTTCTTGAATAGTTGTAGGTTGTAATTAAGGGGAAACAGATGTGCTGGAAGTGAGTTCCACAGCGGTGCGCCAGACAATGGAGTTCTTGTAAAGCGATGTTGTAGGTGTTTCCAGTTGTACGACGAACTAGTGCGCTCTTGCCGTCTGTCGTGACTATCTGACAGGCGTTGCCAGGGGCGGGATGAGGCGGGCCAAATCCTGGAAACATCTGCCGTGAAAGTATCTGTAAAATAGGAACATCTCGGCAAAATGTTTTCGGTGTTCCAGACTATACAAGTTCCGGGTCATCTCCGGATCGCCGGCAAGACATACAGCTCCTTTCTGAATGCAATCCAGCAGCTTTAGGGTGTGCTTTGGTGCGGCACTCCAGATGTGTGATCAATATTCTAAGCACGGTCTTATTTGCGCTTTGTAGAGCAAGAGCAAGGTGTATGCAGTTTTTGCTGCGAAATAGCGCACCAAGTTTCTGGGAGGCTGATTTTGCGATGTTAGCACCGTGGTCATGCCAGAACATATTGTTGTTGACCGAGACACCCAGCAGTCCGATTGACGAGCATGAAGAGATGGTCGATCCTGCCATAATAATGTCAGGGCCCGCCGTATCGGCCCTCTTGGTAAACGTGGCTACTTGGGTCTTTGCAGCATTGAACTGCACCAGATTTCTGTCGCCCCAAGTTTGAACTTTCTCCAGGTCTTGATTAATTGCTGTAATCTGCTCCTATCTGTGGTGATATGTCTCAGTCGTTGGTAAAGGTTTTTCTGATCTAAATTGAGAAACAAGGGTATTGTCATCTGCAAAACTTTAAACAGGATTATTCGCTTCGGTCAGCAGGTCATTAATACAGATGAGAAACAGAGTTGGTGAAAGTATTGCGCCCTGGGGCACGCCCGCGTTAATGGTAAATATATTATTATATGATTATATTTTTATGTTACTATATTATTGCGTTATTTAATTATTATACTATAATATTGGATAATTACAATATTATACTACATATTAAATATGGCGCAATTAAAAGCAGTTAAGTTCTTATCTGAAGTGACTACAAGCCTCAAATTCATTCTTGTCATGCACAAGATTTAATTGCTGAATCAGAGTTGAATGTTGAATGTTGATAGAATTTGTTCGCAACTGAAATTTTTAATATCAATTTATTTTTCTTATCCGTTAAATTAGGAACGAACTTTTGATTCCTAGTAAGACAAATAAGATCGCACTAATTTACAAAACAATGGAAAAATCAAGGATCTAAAACAGAAAAGGAATTTCTGTATTAACAACTTGTAAATTTTATTTTCTTTTATTGTATTAAAAGCTCATCTGTTATTAAAACAGAGTTTTATTCACAATATCGAAACAGAATTTTTGCACTCGGCGCGCGTTTCGCGTAGCATCATCAGGAGAAGACCAACACTGAGTTTTAACCATCTCTGATGATGCTAACGTGGTTAGCGAAACGCGCGTAGAGTGCATAAATTCTGTTTCGATATTGTGGATAAAACACTGTTTTAGTGCATTTTGCCGAACGTTCCAAACCCCAACATAGTTCATCTGTTATATTTAAGAGCATGGAACAATGGACAAATTCAGCTAAATGTCAAGTGAAGTCAAAATCAAAACAGCTGCACAAAAAAAACAAAATATCTTATTGCACTATTATATTATTATAGTATATTATTATGTTATTATATTATATTACTATATTGTTGTATTATTATACTATTATATCATATTAGTAGGCCAAGTAAAAGCAGTTAGGTACGTGCCTAAAGTAATTATTAGCCTCAGCTTCGAAAGCACATTCTAGTTATACTTAAAATTGAATGGTTAATTAGGAATGAACTTTCAGTTCTTAGTAAGACAAATAAGATCACAATAATTTACAAAAGAAAAAAGAAAAACCATGGATCTGGAATTTATTTGTCAACAGAAACGGAATAACAACTTGTCAGTGTGATATTTTTGCCATATTTACGATGTATCTGTTATGTTTGAGACCATCATTTTCTTCGCTAGGTTTAAATTAAGTTAAATATCAAGTAAAGTCGAAATCAAAACCGTAGCGCAAATACAAAATATAAATATATTGTAAACTACTAGAAACATTTATACTACTAATTAATTATCACCCTGTCCAAAGTTTGAACTTGAACTTGGAAAATATTATATAAACATTCACAACGCGAGCGAACAGCGTAGGCAATTATGAACCTTAAACTTGCAATGGTTAGCAGATTTTATGATATAAATAGTCAAGCGGACCATTAGTCCGATAGGCTTTTGCCTCTCACCTATTTCGCTCTCACTTACTGCAGTCCACAGGGGCGTAGTAAGGGCTCTAACCATGTCCTAATCTTCAGACCCAACTCAGGAAATGCAGTTCACAGGAGCGTAATTGTTGAGGGATACCAGCCTAAAAAGTACCAAAGTCAAATCTACTATAGACCTGTCAAAATTCTTAGTCAAGTGATGTTTAAAGTTAAATAGTTATAGTGACTTAAACTGCTCAGTGAAAATCAAGAACCTTAAATAATTATCGCATGAAATAACCCAACCTATACATAAATTAAAACACAACTCTGCTCTTAAAGAACTTTATTATAATACAGGAACTAATACCTATAAACAAGCCATACCTCATCCGAAAGAAAATGCTTTTATTTATTATTATTATTATTATTATTATTATTTATTTTTTTTGTCACTTTTTAGGGAAAAGATTTGAAGGCTAACCGGACAGGTGTCAAGGTTATCCTGCGTGCAACAAGTAGAGATGGACAAGGTGGCCAATATCACTGGTTTTTGCATGAGTCCCACCAAATATCGACCAAGTTTTTCAAGATTTTTCACTAATCTTTTTCAACAAGGCCAGTTGTCGAGATGATAA